>PVLD010035423.1:0-11805 GCA_004027595.1 Dinomys branickii | reverse complement strand
TCGTCCCCGGCTCCCAGCGTCTGGGACTTTCCCACTTCTCGCCCCGGCAGCCTGGTCCGCCCTACCACATCTCCCCCGGCATCTCAGAGAAATACGCCCAGTTTAAACTTCCCAGCCGAGGTTCCGGCATTCACGCTCACCAAGTCTGTCTCGAGCTGGTGGTGTTTATTAAGGAGGTTCGCTCCCTTGCTGCTCACCCAGTCGCCATCTTCCCCGGATCTGAGCATTATTCCAAGTTAGGAACAAATTAAAATCTTGCTTTGAGGATAATACTAAAAGAAGGCAATGTAATTACCACTTTCTCTTCTGTGTGTCTTCTTCAAGCCCTTTTGAAGTCTGGGAATGCACAGTCACCTGTGAGAGTAGAAGCCTAAAAGGTGCCAGAGGTTGTCTTAGTCACTTTCTGCATTGTGAGGACAAATATCCAAAACCCACAGTTTAAAAGAGAAGTCTACTTGGGCTCAGAGTTTCCACCCACACTGAGCAGGCTTAAATGCAGATGCACACAGAAGGGCTTGGGTGGCAGAAAGCTGCTCACATCTTGGCAGTCAGGGGGCCAGGAGGATGAGTATCCAGGAAGGGGGATAAGTATGCCCTTCCTGGTCACGCCCCCAGTGACACACCGCTTCCAATCAGATGGCTAGAAACAAAACTAAGTCTCCTTCACTGTCAGGCACCAAGGATGACACAGGTCCAAGAGAGAAATCAAGATCTGTTAGGGTCCTTGTCAGAAGACTACCCCAGAAATGAAAGATCACCATCTAGTCTGTGGTGTGCCACATCCTCCCTATGGTGTCCTGAGCCCTGTGGCTCAGCACCACAGCGCCTGTAGACTTTTGTGGTAACCTAAAGATGACAGACTTGATTCACAGTGTCTTGAGAATTACTTTTGTCTTCTTGACATCATTCAGATGATGCTTGAACGACAGGTTTCATTGCCCCGTTACTCAACCGGAGCAATATACGAAAAGATTGACTATGCACTCCCTCACCCGTATCTTCTGCAAGTCTCTTCTTCAATCCACTCTCCTGACTTTAAGACTATCTGCCTACTTTGCAAAAGAGGCCAAGGAAAGGGCTCTCTAGAGTGTTTTTTAGAGAGTTAGCATGACTTCTGATTGTCTATCTTAATGCTGACCAGAAGCATCCCTCTAATATCCAGCCACTACATACCACTTTTGGTATCAATACCCTAAAGAACTAGAGAAGGAAAACCCAGCTCTCTAGCACAAAAATGCAGAGCAAGGAATTATAAGGCTTAGAATGATAAAAGGATGTTCAGGGAAGGTTTCAGCAAGACAAAGTTATCAAGTTTTTCAGGAAGTCAGATCTAATCATAACCCAGAGCACAGAAAAGATTCTAAAGTCTAAATGCTTCCTGCCCTTGGAGCAGGATGCTCAGCAGGTTTCCCTGAATCCAGCTGAGTGCACCCCTGTAAGCCCTTCCAACAGACCACCTGCCAGGCTAACACTTGATTACCTCTGCTGCTTCCCTAAGGCCCTTGGGTCCTGATCAGATTAGCACGTAAGGTCCCTTATCCTCCTGTCAGGTTTTGTGGGTGCTTATTGATGCACCTTGTTTCCCTGCAGGAAAAAAAAAAAAAAGATGCTTATAGTCCAAAAGGAAATTCTCTGCTCAACATGCAGCAGATGCCCAGGGAAAATTTCTTGAGTGCACACTGAATGAACTCACTTGGCATGTAACCTTGGCCCCAGTCTTTGCCAAGAGGTCCTAGGAGTCTGAAGAATACAGTGAAAAAAATTATGTGAAATTATGTGGAGCCAGCTAACAGCTGTGCTGCTATTTGTCTGTGGATTTTTTAGAGTCTCCATTGACCAAGAGGTCCCATGGAGGCCAGAATTACTTGCATGTCAAATAATCAAGTGTGTGATTCTAAGATTTTGTCAAATAATATTTAAACCCCAGGCACTATATAAAATATTCCTACTCTGAAAATAAAAATGCATGTTTTAAGAGATGGATTTATACTTTGCAAAAAACAGGGTGATGCCTTAAAATGGAAGAGGCAGAACTGATGTGCTTGTAATTGATAGGAGATGCTAATTACAATATTTGCTGTTCTTCAGTTCTCTATGGCATTTCCAAAGCTGTGCATATATTCCAGCCTGTGGACCTACTCATTCACATAATACCATTCGGTCCAGGCCCAGGAGCCAGGGGTGGTTCCAGTCTCACCGTTGCCATTCACTGTGTCCTACAAGGCGTCACGCACACTGCCCTCTCCTGTTCTCAAGTGCGTCTGCTTCAGATCGTCTTTCTCTTCACAAAGCATGTGTGCTTAACCCCACACTAACTCTTCAACATTCACAGAGGTGATGAAGATTCTCCCAGGAACTGTGGATTTCTGCTTCAGTCCCCTGAAATCACATAAACTGATATAGAACTACTAACCTTTTATAATGCCGCAAGCAGACTAAAAGCTACTGCAGTAATATGCTACTTAACAACAGGGGCATGTTTTGGGAATTTCATTTGCTTACGCCATAGTCATGCTGACATCCTAGAGCACATTTAACACAAACTATGATGGCTAAGATGTCTTTAGTAATATATTTCATGGTACCGCCATCACAGACATGGTCTGTCTGTGACCCAAATCTAATTACGGGGCACATAACTGTGTTACTATCACCAGCACCCTTCAACCCAGAAAGGGTGAAACACAGTCTCTGTATCGAATGCGTTTACAACATTGTTCTTATTTCTCTAGTTCCATCATAAGCTTCTGACCTGTACTTAGCTATCATGTCCCCAGCACAAGCACCTCAAAATTGAAAATATATCTCTTGAAATTCTAGATGGATATTCAAATATTTTTTTAAAAATTTAACAAAATTTTATTATGGATTTAAGCAATGTATGTCATCAATTATAGAGCATGAGGATAAAATATGAGAAAGCATTCAGAAAATAGTTGTAAAAATCATCAGGAATTAAAATGTACCAGACCAGATCACTGTCCTTTCTTCTCTGTTGCAGGTACATGGCCATCATCCACCCCCTCCAGCCCCGGCTGTCGGCCACTGCCACCAAAGTGGTCATCTGTATCATCTGGGTCCTGGCCCTTCTGCTGGCCTTCCCGCAGGGCTACTACTCAACCACAGAGACCATGCCTGGCAGAGTCGTGTGCATGATCGAGTGGCCCAACCACCCTGACAAGATTTATGAAAAAGTGTGAGTAGAAACTCATTCCTGCTCAGAAGCTTCCGTGGGCAAAGGCCTGCCTTGCCCTTTCTTGTTCCTGCTTTCTTTCCATATTCCCTGACTGTTAGGATTTAATGTGTGTTTCTAAACATTTCTCACACCCACCCTGGTGTCATGTTAATGTGTCTATACTTATCAAGGAATTATTATACTTGAATTAGCATTCAGGCCTTTGAAAGACAACTAAGAACTGGGAGACTTGGACCCTATTAGAAGAGACCCTTTGACTGCCCCGCTGTGTCCCTCAGGCTTTTAGCAAAACAATTCCCTGCCTGAGTCTGCATTTTTTCTCTAAGGACTTTTGTCCTTAGCCGCAGAGAGACACTCTGTCCCCCTCTCGCCCTTGGGAGGGGCGTGTCTCCTGGGTTTGTGCTTCACAGGGTGCACAGGGTTTCCTCCTGAGAGTCAGCTCCAGGTGCCCAGAGTAGCTGCTTCCACAGAGTATGTGTGATTGGCCACCATTCTTTTCATGCCCTCCCCGCTACAGTTTTTCTTTCTTCTCTCAAATAAGGTACTTATACTACAATCTTTTATCTCAGATTCTGCCTCTGGGGAAAACACCTACCTTCTGATATTTTCCAGCAAAAAATAAGACAAGACATGTGAAGGCATGGGGATGCAAGGCCAGTGCACAATGGCCTTAGGACCTACAGAACACCTACCAGGCAGGCCTGCTTATCTTCCAGAGAGGAGCTGGTCACAGTGAGAGCCTTTCAAAGTATCTTGACAATTTTCGCTAATACTTCTTATCCTAGCAGCAACAATGAAATGGCTTATTCTTTGCTTTGTTCTGCTCAAGTGAACAACAATGTGACATTTATATTACCATTAGCTTTCCAGACTCAGCACGTGGATAAAATGGGTCTTTCTGAAAGCCTTCTATAATTCTCCATTCTTGGGTTTATTGTGTGAATCATAAAACAACTGTACACAATCTGAGTTTTAATTATTAGATTGCCCCAAGCCATGTGACCCTGGGAAAAGAAAACAGCCTCTCTTCCTTCCTAAAATGGAAGATAATAAAGCTGCTTCCTATAAACAATTGTCATGAAGATCAAATGAGATCACATATTCTCACCTTGTAAGCTATTAAATGCCACACAAAATTTGTGAACCAAACTCATTGGATAACAATATAATTGTGTGGCCTTTAAATTTATTAAATGTCAAAATGAGACACTATCTGTCACGCCTCCAAGATTTGATGGTCTGAGAGCCTATCACACACAAAGTTACACTGCCACATCTGTTCCTTGGAGCGTGGCAACGTGGCTTGCCAGGAAACAATACATAAAGCTCAGACATCTCCTTCCAGACACAGACAGTGGGATTTAATTGATCAAGCAGTGGGGGAATTAATGTTCAGCCTAGAAGGAGACATCAAAAATTATTCTTTAAAATGAAACTACGAGCCTGAACAAGGTCTCAATGAGAGACCGAACACAGTTTTACAAGCCAAACAGGATCTGTAAACATGATTGAGCCAGAAGGTTTCCTCAAAAGAGGAAAAAATGAAACTCCTTTCAATTAAAATTCCTCATATAAACTGCTACAGAAACCTTCACAGATAATATGATCTATGGCTCTATTCTTAGTTGTCACAATCTTTTCATAGTCTGATCAGCTTTCGGTAATTTTCATTTCAAAATACTCACCACTGTTTTACAACAAGTTCAAAGTTTAACTTGAAAGTAGCTTATTTTCCCAAAGATCTCTGAAGTTCTGGCCAAGAAGCAGTGATGTTTAGAGGCATAATGAGGCAGGGGACTAGAGCATGGCAACACTGGCTGGAGAAGTAGGCGTGACTTGTTAGTTATAAAAATCCCAGGACACATGTGCACAACAGCCCTGTGAAGGGACTGCTGAAGAGTTTCAATAGCATGTCCGAGACCTGAGGTCAGCCTGAAGAGTTGGTGATTCAAAAAGGGTAATCAATGTGGAGCTCTTAGCTGCTATGTTCTTGGCCCAAACTCACTCTGCAGGGCCTGCTTCTTTCCTTACTTTTAATAAGTATAAAACCTCACTATCATTTGTGCTTGTCCTGACCAATCCCTTGTTTGGGACAGAAAGAACCTAGGACTACCTCTAAAAGGAGTCTCCAGTACTCCAAAACCTGGTAGCAATATTTTTTAACATTAGGATATTTTATACTTATTAATGGTTAGAGGAATCCCTTTAAGACCTAACACAATGCTTTGGGTTGTCTTCTTTCTTTGCTCTGAGAGTTGGCAGCTGCTACTAAATGGTAAGGTTTGCCACTGTTGTTTATTTTATCATCCTAACCTAAAACACAAGCCTGGCTTACAAGCATCTTCCATCTTCTTCTGTCTGCTCAAGACAATAACGTGTTCGCTGATAGGATAGTAAGTCTATTCACATACTGATTGTGTGCAAACCTAGATGAGGTACATAGCAAAACTTTGTTCAGCCCTATTTTCTTTTTGATAGTATCTTTCACAATGCATTGTGCTATATTTTTAGGGCATGTACATTTTAGCATGTCTAAGCCAGTCATTCTTGTCTCTCAGAACCAATGATTATCATTTCCAGGCAGGCACTGTGCCACCAAGCTATATCCCTGGCCCTGATTATCACGTCCGTAGTACACAATAATCACAAATTTGAAATCAGATGAAAGTTTCATTTTAAGGTAGTATAATCATTAGGGTAAGAGTGTGGACTCCAGAGTTACATCAGAAATCCACTACTGGCCCCACCATGCTCTAGTTTAGTCCAAACAATCAAGTAATTTAGACCTTTAAGATGAACACTACACTCCACATGACAATGAGAAAAGCAAATAACAGAACCCAGATGAAGCGCTCAGCGCAGTGTCCTGCATGTGGTAAGTTCTGGTGAATGTGAACTGTTAATGCTAGCTTCACTCACTGATCTGCATCCACCATCAAAGGACTAGCAGCAAATAGTGTCCTGGGCAGATGCTCAGGCTCAATTTGTCTGATGGATAGTTTGTTCCAGTTTATTATACAAAAGCATTTTGTAAAAAATCATAGATTGCTACAAATGCCTGCTGGCCACATAGGAAGCCTCCAACTCTGATCACACACCATTCAGATTCTTCCTTAATCCATGAATTACATGAAGCATTATAAAGGATAAAGCGTTCAATAAAAGAATAAGCCAAAGCATGCACCTAACACACACACACACACACACACACACACACACACACACACACACACAATTGTAGGAAGAGTCACATAACTTGGTCTAAGTCTTTTGAATTTTTGGTGATGACATGAAGCACATTAAAAAATACTTTTATAGTATCTAGAAAAGGAAGAGCTGTACGAAGTCTGTAACTCATAGGAGAATGGGGAAAGGATGGAAGGGAAAAAGAAAAAAATACATACAGACATGCACAAGATAGCCAGTGACTCTTAGTTCATTGAAAAGAAAGGTTTGTGCTAATATTGTTTGGACAATATTTGGTGACTATATCTTATACTCTGAACAACTATTATGAATATAACAATGTGCAATGTATTAATTATTGTTACTTTCCAGCTATCCTATATTGAAACTCAGTTTTATTGTTATTTTTCTCTTTAAAAAAAGAAAAGAAACTAAGAACAAAAAAAATTACCTAGGGAAATTCGTGTGTATCTGCACTTAAATACATCTAACATACTGCCCACCTCAATATTGTCCCTAATGCCCTAAACTGTAAACACTTCAGATGTCCATTGTCATAGAATGGATAAAAAAATTGTGGTATAACCATGTAGTGGAATAGCATACTGCTAATAAAATGTAGCTCTGCATAACACTCTGGGGTGTTATGTAAACAAAGCTCTAGGAAAAACAAAATGAAACAATATTTTTGAAATACATAATTAGGTGACAAGACTACAAACACAAGTAAGGAAGTGTCGCCATGCAAGTAAAGACCATAGTTCTCCTCCCTCTCTCAGGAGGGAAAGTGGTATGACCAGCAAGGGACATTTAAGGTGCTCTGAGGGGGCAGCATTGTTAGGTTTCTTCAACTTAGAGATTGTAACACAAATGTTTGCTTACAAATTACTCATGGTGGTGCATGTCTAGAATCTCAGCACTCATGAGGCTGAAGCAGGAGCATCACTGTGAGTTCGAGGCCAGCCTAGGCTGTATAATGGGTTCAAGGCCAGCCTGAACTACATAGTGAGACCCTGTCTCAGAAAAAATTACTCATGATATCAGATAATTGGACTTACATACTCTGGAATATATATTTCAATTTTTAAACTTGAATACTATACCAAGGTTTTGGTTCTCACAAGCTAGCTTTGAAATAACCCCTCAAATTCTTCCAGAATAAACTATCTTCTGATGTGCAGGGCTTTGCCTGAGAGGAAATATTTCCTAGGAACTTATCTGTGAATAAGTAACATGTGCATGGTCCTTACTCTATCCTGACATTGACTTGACCTCTTGCACTTTGGCTTGCTGACTCCTGTGCACTAGTTCACCTAGAATTTTCCCAACTGACATGAGGAGGATAGGGCAAATGCTTGGCCTTAGAGGGATGTGGTCAATGTTAACCCCAAGCACAAGGTCTACAGAGCCAGGGCTCCTGTCCTTTGCTGCTGTTATGTTCATAGACAGGTGCGTCAGGACCACAGAAATCAGCAGATACACTTGGTTCATCCTTCTTTTTTTATTATTTTTTTTATTTTAAATACAAAAGAATAGAGACATATCAACAACCAGACACAAACCAGAATAACACAAAAACAATAAAGGAAATACAAAATTATAGAGAAGATAGTAGGGAATTAACAGTGGTTGCTGTATTACATAATGTTATCTTCGCATTTGTTAGTTATACAATTAAAGGCACATACAATTAATCAAACCGTTTTCTCCTCCTTCATCTCTGTTGTTCTCCCACCCAATCAGTCGTCTTCCCTCTGATAATAACTGTGCTATTTGGTTTTATTCATTCCCTCCAGCTCTCACATTGGGAAGACAAATGGCTGCTTCAAATTATGCTACAACAAACATGGGTGCACACAAATTGCTATGGCACTAGATGGAAAAAGCACCCAACTTCAACGATGATACATAGACAGGGACCCAGGCACACTATGATCAGCACCCCACTGACAAGCCCTGAAGGCCCTCGGGGGTCTGGTCGGGTCTGCAGTGTTGCCCCCAAGTACTGCCATGCTCTGCCCCATGCAGCATGCCCAGAGGCCTGGTCGAGTCTATGGGGTCGCCCCTGCAAACCACCAGGCTCCACCCTGATGTAGCACGCCCAGGGCCTGGTCATGGTTCATCCTTCTGGAAGGTCATTTACAAATCTATTTTGCATTTAAAAATATGAGCATATTATAGAATATAGTGAAAATTCCTATAACTTTTTTCATCACTCATATTCTCATTATTTACTAACATTTTGATGAATATTCTTCCAATTAAATACTGTTCTTGCCAGGCATGTTGGCACATGCCCATAATCCCAGCCCTTGGGAGGCTGAGGCAGGAGGATCATTGCGAATTTGAGACCAGCCTGGGCTACAAAGTTCAGACTCAAGGCCAGCCTGAACTGCATAGTGAGACCTTGTCTCAAAAAGACAAAAATAAATAAGTAAATAAATACTGTTCTTAGTTTCTCCTTAAGTAACTTATATATATGGAAGCCAACACAAACATAGATTTTTTCCCTCTTTGCAACTCAAAACATGGCTTATTGTGCATACCATTCTCCTCTTTTAACTAAGGATATCTCTCTATCCATTCTTGAGATCTTCTCTGTTCTTATTTCTGCTACACAGTATTCCAGTTTTTGAATGTACAATATTATGTCAGCAGTCCCTATGGGTGGACTATGGATTGTCTCCAACCATATGAATGTGGCCATGAATAACTCCTGCACCTACCTTGCAACATTATCTACAGCATACCTTTCAAAAAGGAGAATGCCATTCTGGTATCTGCCCTCCATACAGAATTGTACTAAGTTGCACTCCCAGAGCAGTGTGTGAGTGGCTGGGTCTCCACAGCCTCAGCCTCGAAGTGCATACTATGAAGCTTTTAGATTTTTGTCCATCTGAGGAAAAAAACAAAAGGCATCTCATTATGACTAAAGTTTCTATTTCTCTTATTAGGAATGGGTTGGAACATCTTTCATAATTTATTAGCCATTTGTACGTATAGTTTGTTGCATTCATCATGTTGTAAGTCATTAAACATATTTATACATGATGTAGAGATTATATATGTATATGTATAATATATATATATGAGAGAGAGAGAGAGATTGTTCATGAATTCCCTTGTTTAAAAATTGATTACTCCAGTGGTCCTTTAAATGGGTAGTCAGATAAAATACCAAACTTCAAAGCAGGCTGCTCCTAGCTATATCTTTATATCCTTGGGAGGCCTGACTCTGTGTCCTCTGCCATTCTCTATTTATGTTTATAATTCACAGAGATAAAAAATTATATTAATAATATAACATTCATGAAAATGGGGTATGGTATGCCATATTACCATAATTACTAATTGGGCCCTGCCATAATGAACAGTCACTGCTGGTGTAGCAAAATGGTGATACTATCCAGTCAGTCCTTAAAGGTGGAGCTGTCTGATGGGTGATGAAGAAAGATCTCAGGTATGACCAGAACGGACTCTTGCTGGAGGAGAAAAAAAGCACAGAGAAAGGAAGATGAGAGAATGAAGAAGAAAATTCTCACTTTAAAAAATGCATTTTCTTTCCGGCCTTCTATCAAAACTATGAGAACCATGTAGTAACTTTCAAAGTTACTCAGAGCTAAGGTCACTCTAGCAGGTGTTGCATGGGCTGTGAAGTGGCAATGGCCCCAGAGGTAATAGGGAAATGTCCTTGAGAACAAGTGAAATGAATGAGTCAAACCTCCTTCAGAGGCCCCACAACTAAGGCCAAGAAAAAGTCTGTAGTTTGCAAGAAAAATGAAACACATCCAAAAGAATGAGCTTTAGACAGCCCGGGGAATTTCAGCTTCCCTGAATAATTTATTGATGTTGGTCATATGTCATTTTCTGTTAATTAAACTTCTACGTACATAACTTTGTGGTAGAGTTTTAGCAAGTAGTAAGACATGTCTATTCTGGATTCAAATACTCCCAAAAGTAATGGGAAAGGAGGTCACATTAGGTAACAGCATCGTACATGACTAATTACCTAGAGATTCTGTAGAAACCATAATAGAATTCTCTGTAAGGACTAATTGCCACAGAAGACGATAAAGGTATGCCATGGTGAATATTTGCTATATTTTCTCTTTTGTGTGTTATTACCCATTGTCAGAAAGAAGCTAAAATGTTCATATTTATGTTCTTTATTTTCCTTAGCAATAATAAAAGTCATTGAAAATCTACTTACAGACAGGAGACAGCAAAAATAAAATATTAAGAAATACAGCATTACTTCTCAGATTTTCTACCTTCTTGATTACTTCACAAATTAAGAGAGGGAAGGAAGGAAGGAAGGAAGGAAGGAAGGAAGGAAAGAGGGAGGGGGGGAGGGAGGGAAGGAGGGGGGGGAGGGAGGGAGGAAGGGAGGAAAGGCAGGCAGGAAGAAAAAATGTAGGTCTCTGCCCAGTTGCTCCAGATCCAGGCCATTTGTATTTCCAGGATTGATTGTGTATGCTGGCTATTGTGATCCATCTCCTCCCCCGACACCCACTACATTTTTAAATGTAGCCCATGGCCCCCAGTATGGGCACCAATGTGATGAAAAGCAGTTAGACCGAGAATAAAGAGAGCACCCACACTGAAGGGAACTATGTTAGTATAAAAACATGCCCTGAACCTTGACCTCCACAAAGAAATTAAAGACAACAAAAACAAAACTTTTGAAAGGAAAGAAAGACATGACTGCGAAAACTAGGAAGGCGGCCATTCAAAGGCGAGAATGTCGCTGTGTTTCTGGAAGATGCTGTGTGCGTGCAGCGAACGAGAGGCAGCTCCCAGCGCTGCTGTGGACCATGAACCCAGCAGCCTCTGATTAAGAGGTGCAGGTGTGGGCCCACCAGCCTCAGGATGGGTCCACAAATTTTGGATTCCTTTGGGCAGCTGCAATCCACTGCTGGAGGCCGCTGTCCTCACACTGAAAGGGGAAAAGCACAAGCGTGCCAGGGAGCATAACTGGCGATGAAATAAAAATGGATAATTTTGAACAAAACCGTATCTAATCAAACTGATACAATCTGGGGAGGAGCATCATGAAAGTACCGATCAAGAATTACATTTAGAGAAGACACTGGGGTCAAATTTTATGTGGAGTAGTTCTTTCAGATGCCCTAAGCTCTTGGCAAGCTCCACATGGAGATCTTGCTCATTTAAACTGGGTATAGCTGGGTCCTAGCGCCCTGAGAGCGCGGACCGCTCGATCCCTCCCGCCCCCCCGAGCCGGCGCAGCCCCCCAACGACTCCCGACAGAGATCGGCTTGTTAGCGGCGGAGACGCCCGGCGGTCCCACGTTTCGCGCGTGTCGGGCGAGCCGCGCGGAGGGCCCCAAAAGCCGCCGGAAGAGGAGAGAGGAATTTGCTAGGTCCTAGCGCCCTGAGAGCGCGGACCCCTCGATCCCTCCCGCC
>PVLD010035422.1:0-11806 GCA_004027595.1 Dinomys branickii | reverse complement strand
GCAGACACAGACAGAAGAACTAAGAGACACTGTACCTGGTTCCAACGTAAATCCTGGGAGATTTAGCTGACCTTGTTAGATAGCAAGAAGTTAATTTTAATTAATACAGGTCTCACCTTACCTTGGTCTGTGAACAACCAGCAGAAAAGTATAACCACAAGTTCCATAAAATGCCATAGTAATAATAATTTCTCAAAAATATTGGTTATTCTTGTCTAAAAAACTACCAAAATCCAAGTAACCATATAGATGAAACCAACAATACATGTGCTACATTCCTTGTACCAGGATCCACCAAATCCACCTTATGAAGACAATTCACAATTTGTCATAAATCGTCATTATGGATGCCACCCTGGAACATGTCATAGAGGGATGAGTCTTCAAACCAGTGGTGAATTCTGCTGCCAACAAGTTTATCATGGATTCTTCAATAGACTGATTACATTGACATGTTCGCACCTTTTACTTCTGTTCTTAGTCTGCTACAGGGTACACCAAATCCAACAATACTAGCCATGTTTCAGTTGCTGCAATTATAAAAACAAAAAGCAGGAATTGATAGACACCACTGTGAAGCAGACCTGAGCAGGACTTAAATTAATCAACTGGCTTTTCATGTTCACTTGTGCACCAGTCCAAGGTCTATGCTCCTTATCTGGAAATGGCAGATTCATAGTAAGTGAACCTGTGAGTCACTAATCCCTAGTAAAACCTGTAGTGGGGGGATGAAACCAGAAAGCCTAAAAGGATAGGACAAGATCACAGCCAAGGACACCTGGATCAGCTCTCAATTGGATAAAGATTATAACCTCAGGCATCTCATTCTTCAGTGGATTAACTTAATACCTTTAGGGAAGTCCTTGAGTGGTTCTGCCTTTCTTGAATACTCCCCTCCCATCTTCTGTTAACCAAATAAATGTGGGTGACCCAAAGAAGGTCTTGGTCTTAGACCTGAGAGAAAAACTCTGTAAGAGGGCTTTGATCCTCTTGGAACCCTGAAATCATTCCATTTGCCTCTTTTTATTTAGCCTGCACCATACACTTATTCAGGAGATTGTAGACCTGACCACCCCACAATAACTAAGGGATATTATTAACCCCATACTACCTTCTGGCCGACTTAAGCTCAGCCTTCTCTTTCTTGTGGAAAACAAACCAGGCTTCTGGCCTCCTGGAACTGGCACCTGCATATCATGTCACTTCTTTTGAGCTGAAGAAAGGAAACTACTTAAATGGAAAAAAAATTTAATAATTTTGAAAGTTTTATTTTGTGGTGCTGGTTACATCAGGACCAAACTGCCCAACACAACTCCACTACATTCGGGCAAGATCCTTTTCTTGGTTGATTGTTGATGGTTGATGGTTCATTTCAGTTTTCTCCTTGGCCTTATTGTTTCATACCTAGGGCAGTGTTCTTTATCTTTAAACTCAGAGTACCATCAATTCCTGACCTTTAGGCTCAGATCAAGTGTAAACTCAAAATACATCTTCCACAGTTCCTATCAGGAAATGTTACTAAAACCCCAAATCAGATTTATGACCCAGTGAGTAGCAGACAATCAGTCACTGAATGCGGGTGCTTGGAATAGAGAAGTGTAATCAAGAAAGTATGCTGAGAAGGCTGGGAACTCAGCTTAAGTCCCTGTAACCTCAGCAAGTGTGATGAAGTTATATAGCGGAAAGGGGACAGAAAGGAGAGTCCAGGGAAAAATTGATAGTTTCACAAGTTCATAAAAATTAGGGCTTTCAGACTTGTGGCACCAGTGAACATCTGGCAAACCATTGAGCAATCTACAGTTCTGCAAATTAAACTTGGACATCTCTCTGTGTGAAAAAAAACAAGGTTAGCAGTTACAGGAAAGGCAGCAGGGACACGGGTCACCTTGACCAGAAGAAATGTGTTCCACTTGTTTGATTTGGTTTTGTTTTTCAACTTTCAATCAGATTGTATTGGCACATTTTTTGTTTTGATTTTTAACTTTTAGCAGGTAGAATGATTCAAACCTCTTAGAGAAAAAAATCTGTCTTATTATGGGCTCAGTTTCATGAACAAGCAGTCAGAAGTGATAGCATCAATGTTGCAACATAGAAATCTCTACTTCACACTAGACTGTTCCATGCCTGGAGCTATTTTTCTAGAGTTACAGGAAAGGGGGGTCCTTTCCCCATCCAGTCCCCACAGAGTGGCAGCAGCACCATCTCTCAGCCCACCTCGGTTTTTTCTTTTTCTTTTCTTTTTTTTTTTTCTTTTGTCTTTTTGAGACAGGGTCTCACTATGCAGTTCAGGCTGGACTTGCGCTCACTTTGTAGCCCAGGCTGGTCTCAAACTCACAAGAATCCTTCTGTCTCAGCCTCCTGAGCACTGGAATTACAGGCACGTGCCACCATGCCCAACTCAGCCCACCTCTTTACCCCAGGTGGCCCTAAGTGCCCTCTGAAAGGGTGTCTTCAGCTATCGGTATAGACACCTGTAAGACTTGGAATGGGGCAGAGGATATGTCAGGCTTAGATCAGGTGTCCCAAGTAAGGCAGGACCAGATTATCCCAGGTACAAAATGGCTGAGAAGTAGCTAACTTGGACTGTCCCATTTTGGGCTAGACCAACCCAAAATATTCAATATAGGCATGACCTAGATTATCCAGAGCTCTCGGATTAGGCAAAGCATCAAAGAGGAGAGGGGCTGAAGTGTACCTGGCAGGAAGTTTCTGGTTTTGAAGCTCAAGAGGCGAGGCATGAGCTAGGGCAGGGCCTGCATTAACCAGGAGGGGTAGCTGGGCCAGGGCCTGCGTCAGCCACCAATGCTGCTCAGCCAGGGGCGGCCCAGAGCAGGAAGACACCAAGTTTCCTGAAACTCGGCCAAGTGGGGACAGTGCAGCTTTGACCGCCCAAGGCACCCCTTCAGTTCCGAATTTGCCATTCTCCTGCATCCAGAGATGGAGTCACTAACAGGAGTGAAGCTGGGCCGCCTATTGGCCTCCCTTGCTCTCACGCTTCTCTGCGGCCTGGGTCCCATGTGCTCCAGATGGTTCAAGTTTGATGCAGCTACAGGGAGAGCCCCACCCCATCTTCGCCCTTAGCCCGAGTCTCGCCTCGCCCTTACCCGGATTCCTTGCTGATTCCCTGACGGTCCTGAAGCTCAGGACACGGGGGCTGCCCCTTGCTCTTCAGTCATCCTCATGCCCTCGGCGCCAGCCGGATTGTAACTCCTACTTCTTATTAGGTCGCCACCGGCGAGGCCTCAGCGTCCCAGGCTGTACTTCTGTGGTGTTTTCCTGGGAGCGGGTTTCATGCATATGACTGCCGAAGCCCTCGAGGGAATTGAATCAGAGATCCAAAAGTTCATGAGGCAGTTGAGAGGCAGCTGCTGAACTGCAGGATTGTGAGGCCTGAATATTAAACAGAAGCAAGGGAAGCAAGTGAGGAAGTTGATGGATGGGGCAAGTGTGAAAGGGATGGGGCAACAGGGAAGGAATCAGCTCTTGTGCTGTGTGAGTGGTGAAAGCAGGTCAGGTTGAGCTTTAACACAAGGAGTATTGAAGAAGGGACAGAAGTTGAGCTATTCATTTTTTTTTTTTGGTCTCTTTAAGACAGGATCTCCCTATGTAATTCAGGCTAGACTTGAGCTAACTTTGTAGCCCAAGCTGGTCTTGAACTTGCAATGATCCTCCTGCCTCAGCATCCCGAGTGTTGGGATTACAAGTGTGTACCACCACACCCAGCTTTCATCTCCTAACTAATATTGGTATCTTTTTCCCTAGAACAGAACAGGAAGCAAGGGAAATTCTTCTAATGATGCCTTTCTAAGTATTTCCCACCAGCCTCCATCTGAAGGATGAGGAGAACCAAATTCTTTCATATCCGGAGCCTTTTGTAATTTTCTCTATGTGGTACTGGGGATCAAACTCAGGACTGTGTGCTTGCCAGGCAGACACGTATGCCACTGAGTTATATCCCAAGCCTTCTGAGTTATATACAGAACCTTCTGAGTTATATCCAGTTATATAATCTGAGTTATATCCAGAGCCTTCTGAAAGGCATATGTGACAAGCCCCAGGAGTTCCTTCTGCTCCCAGTTCAGGCAGCATAGAGGAAAGGATGTGCCAACCTGGTCTTTTCTTACTCTTGACCCCCAGAAGAACTCTTGCCTTACCATGACCCTCTTTCCCTAGGCCCTCTGACAATCTTCCCAATGCTTTTCCATATCTCTAACCCTACTGATATTGTGTCCCTTAGCCCCTCTGACGTTCTCACTATTGCACATCTTCTGGTTCCATACCCCTGCTCCTTTTATGTTTTGTTACAACATTTCTCCCATTCTATTCAATCTCCCTGTTCCATAGCCCATCGAATGCACTGTCTTCCCTTCCTCTCCCTTCTCAGAGCCCTTGTTTCTGTCCCTAGGTGGAGTACGCCTATGGAGAACTTACCATCTCCCCAGGCTTTTTCCTTGTCTTCCTTTGGAGTCACCAGCATTCCAGTGCTGTCCTGGGGCCACAGGACAATCAACAGTGCAGGAGGAGCAATGGCGTAGGAATACTGTATTTGATTTCCACAGCCGTGCATCTCTGTGCTCCCCTAAATGGAGTCCCTTTCGAGCCTTTGTGCTCTTGCTCTCACTCTCCTTTCACTCGGTGTTTGAAGGCTGCCGTGGGGCTCCAGCCCACGATAGCAGCTCCTGTGCAGCTCTGTCTTGCTGTCCTGGTTCACAAGGGGCTCGTAGAGTTTGGTGTAGTGCTGTGGCTGATAAAGGTAGGCCCCTGTTGTAACCTGCCCCCTTGCTATATGGCAAAACTGTTGTAACTTGCCCCCTGGACTAAAAAAGCTTGCTTAAACTGCATGTCAAAACTGCTGTGCCATTTTCTGTTCTGTATGCGCCAATAATTCCCTAAACTGCTGCGCCGTTCCCTGGCCTGTACGTGCTGATAGAATGCCCCTAACTGAAACTTGTCCCCACCCCATATTCTGTATGTGCTGATAGAATGCCCCTAACTGAAACTTGCCCCACCCCATGTTCTGTATGTGCTGATAGAATGCCCCTAACTGAAACTTGCCCCACCCCATGTTCTGTATGTGCTGATAGAATGCCCCTAACTGAAACTTGCCCCTCACCTCTTGGTCTGTATGTGCTGATAGAAGCCCCCCAACTGAAATTTACCCCACCCTAAGCTTGTGGTTTGCAGGCATAAAAACCCAACCATCCACCCACCCAGCGCTCTCCTTGCCTGCACTGCAACGGGGACGCCGCTGGGTGCCAGCTAAAATAAAGCACTCTTTCTTATAAGACGTCTTGATTTTTGGATTTTTTTTGAGTGTCCCACATTTTGGGGGCTCGCCCGGGATCCCTATTGGCCTCTCTCTGCTTCTCGGTAAGTTTGCACCCCGCTTTTCGTTTCCTTTTGATTGGTCGATATGATGCTCTCTAGCAGCACGTTTGGGGCGGCTGACCTTGTAGGTCTTGCTGCCACGGAGCAGGACACCCTCCGTTTTGGTTTCGGATTAAAAGAATCCTTGGTAGGGCCTTTTGGTTATTTTTCTTTAAACAGAAAAATGTTTGGCGCTGCCTTTTGACTGTTCTCTTTTGTAACTCTGAATTTCGAAGTCTGTCTCCCCCATTTTTCTCCTTCACTGCCCTTTCACCCGGTCCTCTTTTTGCCTCCACAGCCATTTTCTAGGTCCCGGAGAACAACATCAAGGCGCCATCTACTGTCTAAACTTGTTAATTGTTGATTGTTGATTTTGTCATTATTTGTCATCCTTGTCTCTGTAAGCATGGGTCAGTCAGCGTCTGCGTCTCTAAGGCCTTTGTCTCTGGTTCTTAACCACTTCTCAGAGTTTCACGGGAGGTTGCGAGGCTTTGGGGAACCTCTATTCCCCGGGAGGCTCCGAACTCTCTGCAGACTTGAATGGCCAGCCATAACATCAGGCTCCTGGCCATCGGAGGGGTCTTTCTGCCTCCCCTTGGCTCAGGAAGTCCACCGTGCTGTCTTCGGTCTGCCTTCCCACCCGGACCAATACATCTATATCCAAGTTTGGGTTGATCTCATCCAAGACCCCCCATCATGGATTAAAAGGTACCTCCAAGCCCTGGAAAAAACTCCCTGGCACCCTCCCCTCCTAGCCCCTCTCAAGGACAGCAAGCTGAGAAAGGAGTCGACTCATCCTCCCGGTAACGTCCTGCCCCCTTCAGCTCCAGAGGAACCTCTAGATTCCCCCACGCCACCTCCCCCATACCAGCCACTCCCTCATATGCCCTCTCCCGACGCTCCCCGTCAGAATCCCCCTCCCCCGAGTCCCTGAGGAACCCGCCGCCGCCATCGTTAGGATTCCCGACTCCACCACCGGTCAAGGTGGAGACATGAGACCGGCGCCCCTCCTCCCTTTGCGTGAGGCGCCACGCATGGAGGGACAACGACCAGCTTTTGTCTATGTCCCTTTTACTACGTCTGATTTATATAACTGGAAACACCAAAATCCTCCTTTTTCCAAGGACCCTCAGGGCCTAATTAACATGTTAGAGTCTATCTTCTTCACCCATCGCCCCACTTGGGATGATTGCCAACAGTTGCTCCAAACTCTTTTCACCTCGGAGGAACGCGAACGCATCCGCAATTTAGCCAGACGACCGGTCCTTGATCCGGACGGAAACCCCACTGCGGATGCAAGGTGACAAGATGTTGTTTTCCCCCTTACCCGACCAGACTGGGACCCTAACTCAGACTCAGGTAAGGAGGCTCTTGACCGTTTTCACCAGCTGTTCCTGGGAGCCATTAAGGCTGCTGCCCAGAGACCTACAAATTTGTCAAAAGTTACTGAGGTAAGACAATTGGCGTCTGAATCCCCCGCAGCTTTTCTAGAAAGACTGCTGGAGGCTTATCGTATATACACCCCCATTGACCCGGGGGCCCCAGAAAATGCGAGAGCAATTAACATCGCTTTCGTGTCCCAGTCGGCCCCTGACGTAAAACGCAAGCTACAAAAATTCGAGGGGTTTGAGGGAGCCCCTATTAGCCAATTGGTGGAGATAGCCCAAAAAGTTTTTGACAGCAGAGAGGACCCTAAGGACCAAAAACTCACTGAGGTCCTCGAGGTTTTAGTAAATAACATGGAACACAAAAGGACCACCACCACTGCAGGGAACTTTCTGGATACAAAAAGATCACCCTTAAACAAGGATCAATATGCCTATTGCAAAGAAACTGGCCATTGGCGTAAAGATTGCCCCAAGCTGCAGGCAAAACTCCAGAAAGATGCAAAGACCCTTCTAAATCAGCCTTGAGGAGGTCAGGGCTCCACTGGCCCGCTGGAGCCCCAGCTAACCTTAACTGTGGGGGGCCAACCTGTAGATTTCCTAGTGGACACTGGAGCTTCCCACTCGGTCTTAATCCAGCCCATCGGGAACCCCAGTGGGAAGGCCATGAAGGTTATTGGGGCTACAGGAAACACCCAAGTTGTCAAACAATATCAGGCCAAATTATCCAGACCCAGACGCCCTGATATCCAACATGCTTACATATGGGCCCCAGATTGTCCAGACCCTCTGTTGGGAAGAGACTTAATGCACAAACTAAAGGTTCAGCTTAGTTTCATCTCTGATGCACCCCAAGTGACCATGGAGCCTGAGTCCGACCCACAAATCAGGGTGCTGGCATCCTACCCTGTGGGCGAAGGACATCTTCTCTACTGTCAGGATTGTGAGGAACCCGAGGAAAGGCGCTTCGATAGGTCTTCAGGGGATGACCTTTTCATCAATGGCTTCAGGAGATCCCCTCAGTGTGGGCTGAAAACAATCCTCCTGGATTGGCCATCAACCAAGCGCCCTTAGTCATAGAACTACTTCCCACTGCAACTCCTATAAGGCTGAGACAGTACCCAATTAGCCTGGCTGCACGAAGGGGAATTGCCTCACATATCTCCAGATTTAAGGCCCAGGGGATTCTCAGGCCTTGTGTTTCACCCTGGAACACGCCTTTGCTGCCAGTCCAAAAACCAGGAACATGGGACTATCGACCAGTGCAGGACCTGCGAGAGGTAAACAAGAGAGTATTAACCCTCCACCCCACCGTGCCCAATCCCTATAATCTGCTGAGTCTGCTGAGACCAGACCACACCTGGTATTCAGTGCTGGACTTGAAATACGCCTTCTTCACTCTGCCTGTCGCCCCGGTGAGTCAACCCATCTTTGCCTTTGAGTGGACAGACCCCACCTCAGGGGTTACTGAACAGTTGACTTGGACCCGACTGCCCCAAGGATTCAAGAACTCCCCAACCTTGTTTGATGAGGCTCTTGCCCAAGACTTACTGTCTTTTTGGGAGGAACATTCACATTTAACCTTACTCCAATATGTGGATGATTTGTTGATGGCCGCAGAAACATATGAACTTTGCCATTCTGGGACACATGCCCTGCTAAGAAGCTTGGCAGATCTGGGATATCACGTGTCCACTAAAAAGGCCCAGCTGTGCCGAAAGCAAGTGTCCTATCTAGGATACCAGCTACATGAGGGCAAATGCACCCTGTCCCCCCAGAGAATCCAGGCTATTCTGCAGATTCCTACACCTGTCAATAAGCGACAAGTGCAAGAATTTCTGGGAGCAGTAGGGTATTGTAGACTATGGATCATAAACTATGCAGAGTTGGCTCAGCCCCTCTACAATGCCCTCAAGGGAGTCACCCAAGACCCCCTGGTTTGGGAACAACCTCAAAAGATGGCTTTTAACAGACTCAAGGAAGCCCTCACTGAGGCGCCAGCCCTGGCCCTTCCGGACCTACATAAATCCTTCTCACTATATGTGGATGAAAAAAGGGGCATCACAAAGGGGGTCCTAACTCAAGCCCTGGGCCCCTGGCAAAGACCGGTGGCATACCTATCCAAGAAGCTGGACACTATAGCCGCCGGTCGGCCCGCATGTCTGCGAATGATCGCAGCAGTTGCCCAATTGGTCTTAGAAGCTAGAAAGCTAACCTTTGGGCAAAAGCTGATGGTTATCTCACCTCATGCCCTTGAAACTCCAATCAAGGCTCCCCCTGACAAGTGGATGTCAAATGCCCGCATCCTTCATTATCAATCCCTCCTCCTGGATCCTGCTACTGTTACTTTCAAGGAAGCCACTTCTCTAAATCCAGCCACCCTGCTCCCCGACGCTGACCCCACCTTCCCAATTCATGATTGTCGAGACACCATGGAAGCTGTCTCGAGCCTATGGCCAGACCTGACAGACATCCCATTGGAGGACACGGAAGAAACCTACTTCACAGACGGTAGTAGTTACATCCATGAAGGTAAGAAGGTCGCAGGGGCAGCGGTGGTCACCTCATCTACCGTGCTGTGGTCTCAGAGTCTGGAGACCGGAACATCGGCCCAAAAAGCTGAGCTCCTAGCCCTGACTCAGGTGACTCAGTTAGGGGAAAAAAAAAAGATTAACATCTACACGGACAGCAGATATGCTTTTGCCACTGTACATGTACACGGAGCTATATATCAAGAAAGAGGACTTTTGACCTCAGGGGGCCAAAGAATCAAAAATGCCCCCCAGATACTAGATCTCCTGGATGCCATATGGCTGCCCAGCCGAGTGGCCATCATGAATTGCAGGGCCCACCTTAAGGGTTCTGACGACATAACTCAGGGAAACAACCTGGCAGACAAAACGGCCCACGAAGTAGCCACAAAACCAGTGGGCATCCTCACCTCCCCTACCATGTTATTGATGTCCTCAACCCTCTCAGAGCCAGTCTACACTCAAAAGGACCTACATCTGGCAACCCAACTTGGCACTAAGCAGGACGTGCCGGAAGGATGGTTCCAGCTGCCAGATAAGCACATCCTCCTCCCTGAGGCCCTTGGAAGAGAACTGATCCTCCAGGCCCATCAGGCCATGCATTTGGGTGGCTCCAAGTTAGCTGAACTTTTTCGGGACCATTTCTTTATACACAGACTTGGCAAGCTAACCCTTTCTGCCAGCCTCCGTTGTGACCAATGTCAAAAAGTGAACCCAAAGGCAAGCAAGGCCATAGAAACTGCTTGATATCGAGGGACTATGCCGGGGGAACACTGGGAGATAGACTTTACTGAAATCAAGAAACCAGGCCTGAAAAAAATAAAAAAAGAAACCAGGCCTGAGCGGATATAAATACCTCCTCGTAATGGTCGACACTTTTACCGGATGGACCGAGGCTTTCCCCACCAAGTCAGAGTCAGCTCTGACGGTAGTTTAAAAGCTTCTATATGACATTATCCCTCTATTTGGTCTCCCCCTTTCTATGGGGTCCAACAATGGCCCAGCTTTCATAGCTCAGGTAACCCAAAGATTGTCCCAGGCTCTCCGGATTGACTGGAAGCTCCATTGCACCTACCGGCCTCAAAGTTCAGGCCAAGTAGAGCGCATGAACCAGACCCTTAAGTCTACTCTGATTAAGTTAAATCTAGAGACTGGCGAAAACTGGGTAAGCCTCCTTCCCTTTGCTTTGTTAAGAGTGTGCTGCACTCCCTATGTTTCTGGTATATCACCCTTTGAAGCTATGTTTGGTAGACCTCCCCCATTGATTCCTCGTTTGGCTGAGGAAAAGCTTGCTGAATTAACTAACCAAGATCTCATTAAGTCACTCCAGGCACTTCAGCCCGTCCTGACAACAATCCATAAGCTGTTTTGCCAGCAACACCCCCCTCCCAAGGACACAGAGGAGAACGGCACTCCACTGGTCCAACCTGGAGCCCAAGTTCTGCTGAAAAGACACCAGCGAGATGGACTGGAGCCTCGTTGGGAAGGACCCTACACAGTCGTCCTCAGTACCCCAACAGCCGTAAAAGTTGCTGGCAAAACTGTGTGGATTCATCATACTCATTTCAAGGCCCTTCCTCCGTCGGACACCGCAACCAATCAACAAGATAAGTGGACAATAACTAAGCAAGATAACCCCCTTAAGATAAAACTTACAAGATGTTAGAGTCCTGGTTTATCCCATTAAGCTTCTTACTCTTTACTATCCCGCTTTTGTCATCCCTTCCCGAGACCCCTAGTCACCTCCATAAGGTTCTCCAGTTAACACATTCCCTGTTAAATCATTCCAGCCCCTCTCTGGCTCGAGATTGCTGGCTTTGCATGTCCCTGTCTACTGTAAGCTATAAAGCAACACCTGCACCCCCAAAAATATGGGCTCAAACCAACCTCACATACCATCCGCTTTATAAAATGGGAATCCCACTCCAGGACTATAACGAAAAGTCCATAGTCAGTTTTTCTGTTACTGAAATGAACAAACAAACTCAAACGGGGTGAGCAGCACAACTCCTTTAGTCCTTTATTGCTAACACCTCTGCGCACGCAAGTACAAACAAACCCCGCTTTACCCCCATAACCCTTGGCACTACTCTGGCTTTTCAGGCCCACATCTGCATTCAGCGTAATATATCCTATGGCCCACAGCTAGGGCATCTACTCCCCCAACAATGTAATTTTACACTCCAGCTTCAGGCCCCATCCGATCATGTTACCTATCAGGTCACCCAGGGTGCCCCTTTCAGACAGCCCGTCCATTTTTCTGGCCCTCCCAAGGTTAATACAACATTACTGCTTAATAAAAACTCAGGATTCTGTAATGGCCGCCACACCCCTTGTGTGACCCTCCACCCATGGACCCCTCGTTCCCAACCTCCCACTCCCTCAGAGTGTCTGCTCTTGCCCAATTTTAATCACTCCTCAGAATGGCTCCTAGTGGACCATAAGAGGTTCTTCATCCATTGGGAAAATAAAACAGAGACCAGTCATCCCCAGATCCCTAGGAAATCTTTTCAACCTTTAACA
>PVLD010035421.1:0-11809 GCA_004027595.1 Dinomys branickii | reverse complement strand
TGAGACCATATCACCTTGTCTATAGATTAGTTGTGATTGTACTATTTTCTATGATAATGGGTGTCTGTTTGTCAATACGTTTTTGTACTTTTATGTTTCTAAAATAAAAAAAAAAAAAAAGAACTTCCTATTATGGGTAAACTGGAGATAAAATGGGAATTTTAATATGATTATAGGTCAGTGGGTTTTGAATTGTTAATGTACAAACAACCCTGGAGGCATATGTTGAATATATAGCCCATGAAAGACACAATTAAATAAACAAAAAGCAATTTACAGGCTGGAAAATATTTTTGGTTCTCATGGAGCATTCTAACACATGTTCTCTAGCATCCAACTTTACAAAGCTGAGCAGATGCCACAGAGAGGAAGCAAAGACTGTACATTAATTTCGCTTCACAGACCCAGCACTAAAAGAAAATAGCTTGTGAGAAAGCATTTCAAAATTGAAAATAAGACCCGCAGGTGTTGACAGTGATTCTTGAGGGCAGGAAAGTTCCTTGGTACGTCGATCCTAATGATATTTGAAGATAGTAAGGATGAGATGTATTTATTTGCTTATTTATATAGTTGATGTGCTTTATTCACTTTGAAAAAGAATTTGTAGTGAATGAGAAAGTCCCCGGATAAGGGAAATTTCTTCTGTTTGGTTTGGGCAATAGGTTGAAAACATCTAGGAATCTGTCCTACTAAGTTTTGTACCTGTGATTGTGTGACCATTGACTTGGGAAGAAAATAACCTACAACAGCCCAAACAATAGCAGAGCCAGGCCTGTCTTTGAAAACCATGCTCCTGACATTCCAGTCCTCACAGGGATGCTTTGGTCAGTGTGAGTGAGCATCTTCAGCTATCATGGACATCCTAGATATAAACACAATTTAATATTCATGGAATAAATATTAAACAATAAAGTTATACTCCAAATAAAACCTCATTACCTCTGATGCCGCTAATAAATAATCAGTGTTAAATGGACAGAAAACACCCTGAATTTTACCTTTGCAAACCCTTTCCTAACAAATCAAGTGAGTAACGATTGTGAGTCTTACTCAGTATCGGGTTCCAATGTACTTTATTATACTTGGTTAAAATTCTAAATTTCTATTTTGCCTGTTAGTATTATATTAAACCCACTTACAAATGAAAAGGCAGAATGTAGTTCTTAGAATATATAATATAGAGTACAGATATTAGAAATATTAATATAGCAAGCTCTTTTAATTGGGTTATTTTTCAAAATGTGCATAACCAATTTGGCAAATTTAGGTTATTTAATGCACGTATACAGAAAAATCTGTGCTTTTGTGTTGTATTCGATATAACCTTCACAAAAAATGTGCCTCTGGTGGTTCTTTCTTCAGTAATGGCGTCATTCATAATAAAAACTGCAACTTCTAAGAATCCAAGAGCACTGGGATTTAAAAGTTATTTAACAATAAAGCTTTGGGAGACCCTAAGCCTTAGAGCCTAAGGCTTATTTCAGGCTACAAAATATTTTCAATTGCTCTATAAATATAAAGCAAATATTTATCTTTGTGAAGTGTTTGCTCGAGTAAAGAATTCTCCCTCCCAACATTTCAGGTTCAAATGAGATGTGAATATGTAAGCTATTTATTTATTTATTGGTTTTTGTGAGACGGGGCCTTGCTATATACTTCAGGCTGGCCTTGAGCTCACTATGCACTCCAGGCTAGCCTTGAGCTCTAGGCAGTCCTCCTTCTTCAGCCACCCATGTGCTAGAGTTACAGACACGCCCCACCATGCCTACCTTCTAGATCCATTTTCAGCCAAATCGACACTGATGGTCCCAGTGGAAGCACTGGATCTCCAGAGATCTGGGATAAATGCAAACATATCCAAAGCCCTCTGTGCAGACTTTACTATAAAAAAAAGGAAAAAGAAAAAAAGCAGCAAACTGTGTTTTATACTGGCTTTTAACAGCATTCAATAGTTGTCAAAGGGTTGGGCATGTTGACACATGCATGTAATTCCAGCACTTGGGAAGCTGAAACAGAATATCTATGAGTTTGATGCCAGCCTGGGCTACATAGCAAGACCCTGCTTTAAAAAAAAAAAAAATTGTCAAAAATAGTGATTGAAATAAAGATGGACCCTAATGCAAGCTATGAAAATAGAGGCATGATTTATAGAAATAGAAATAAAATTTAACATCAGTGGTCCAAGAATAAAAGAAAGGGAACCCATATTGATATGAAAAGGGTCCCCACCACTGAGGGCCGCTATGGGGGAGCTCTCCCTAGAACACAGAGCAGGTGAGCTCTGAGAGCAAACCCACCACCGTGATTCCCGCCTCTGAAGGCCAGGTGCTGCCCTCCTGTTATGTTAATTTCATCACAGGAAGACCTCATGAATTCAGCTTCTGCCAGTCTGGGGATGGATGTACTTTATGAAAGCATCAAATGTTAATTAATGCTCAGGGACCTAAGCAAGCATTTTGCCCAATCGCCTCATTTTACAGATGGTGGAGATAAGGAAACTGGTAAAAGATGCTCACTCACTTGTCTGGGACTTGGGAAGATGCTCACTCACTTGTCTAAGGTCCACAGCAGGTTTCTTAAGAGAAGCACAATGCCACCCCCAAAATATGCTCATGGTCACTGTTGTGAGCTAAATAGTGTCCTCTAAATGTTAAGCTCAATTTTCAACTCTCAGTACCTGATAATGTGACTTGATTTGGAAAATAGGGTCTTTGCAAATGCAGGCAAGTTAAGATGAGGTCATACTGCATAGGTTGGGCCCTAATCCAATGACTGATGTCCTTGAGAAGAATTTGGACAGAGATACGGGAAAGAAGGCCATGTGACAACAGAGACCAAGACTGGAGTGATACCTCTGTAAGCCAAGGCTTGTGAGCAGCCTCCAGAAGCTAGGAAGAGGCAAGGAAGCATTCTTTCCTAGAGCCTATGGAGAGAGCAGGGCCCTGCAGCACCTTGATTTTGGACTTCTAGGGCTCTAGAACAGTGCAAGAATAATTTCTGTTTTTTAAATCACCTGATTTGTGCTCATTTGTTACAGCAGCCCTAGGCAACTAACACAGTGACATTCCTGCATAAAGCAATTGCACCCATTCCATTCTAAAATACTGTTCAGTGACATAAACACCAGCTAAACACAGGCACATACCACAAAAGCAATGTTTACTAAGCATTGGTCATTTTCTTAAACTTAGCTCCTTTAACGCTGACAACAATACAATGATGAGGGAAGGGAAGAGGGTAAAATGCAATTAGGATGTGTCATGTTCACGTACCAGCTCTGCACAATGAATATGATCATTATGTACTTCAGACATGTACTAACGAAAAATTAATCTTTGTTAAGAGTAGGAACATTTTTTGGAGAATAAGAATGGGAAATGGGAATAGAAATAGCTCCTGAGAGACAAAAGGGGTCCTAGATGGGTTTCCATAAAATAATTTTTTAAAAACCAGTAGAATAATATATAATCTCCTCACTGCAAAGATGAGGAGATCAAGGTTTACAGAACTTTAAAGAACTTTTATAGAGTTAATAAACTAGTAAATGCTGAAGCTGGGAGTCAAACCTGAGAGCATGCACCTCAACAATCATACCCTGACTACGGGTTCATGTGAGCCAGATGCAGAGGATCAGCCTGTACCTTGAGGGTTCTTGAGTTGTACAACATGGCAGCTCCACACTGGAGGATGGAGATGCCATGACTGCACAGATGACCTGAGGCTGATCATGGAAAGTTGTTTAACATGGCACTAAACATACCAGGTAGCAACCTGAACATATAGTTCACCTTCCTACCAGGCATTCCTCTATATTCACACTGCCATACACACTCATTTCTTCTTACAGTGAAGTCAAACCACACACCTTTCACAGGCCAGCCATGCCACTGGGGGCTTTAGTGGCTACTTAAAGAATAAACCACTAACTTTGTTTACAGTGAAGCTGTGCTTTGAAGAAGTCAGAAAGACTTCAGTTCTTAATCTTAAAAGAACCAGATATTTCTCTCTAGTTGCAGAATTTTATCTCTTTAGTGAGTTTAGGATCTTCTTCTTGAGTGCTAAAACTGTAGTTCAGAAGGCCCAGGTGCCAGTGGCCCAGATAATGGATTTCTTGTCATTCATGCAAAGGCATGGAGACTGGAAGCTCAGAAACAGAGACTGAGACAGGGGTACACATTTCCCAGGCGTACTCCAAGGAAGATGAAATGAATTTGATTAACTGTTCTCCATAGCCAGATTTCTAGAATAAATGGGCAGCATCTCAACAGGTATTTTTTTAATTAAAAAAAAAAAGATTTTCTCCCTGTACACATCCTTGTCACAAACTTCCAGACATCTATGTAGTCCAAAGATTTTCTCTAACCTGAAGGTTGGGGAACTTTTCTATATAAGAGCCATATAGTAAATATGTGAGGCCTCGCAGCACATACAGTCTCTGTTGTTCCTATTCTGCAGCTGTACCATGAAACAGCCATAGACAGTAGACAATGTGTAAATAAATATGAGTACGGTTGTGTTTTATTTACAAAATGAAGCAGAAGCAGATATGGCTTGATGGGCCGTAGTTTGCTGACTCATCCTGTAGACCAACATAATCTTATGCCTTTGCAATCAAGGAACGTTTAATCTATTTTAGAACTGGCCAATTTTAATTTTGTCCTTCTGTTTTGTGTTGTCCTCATGCTGATCATTCAGGTCAATATCATCATATTTGTTCGTAGGATCATCAATTGTGTTGCATGCTCGGGACAGTGCTTTACAATTAGGGAAGCATTCAAAAGAAGAGCTTCTACAGCCGTCCGTATCACCCTGAATGCGCCCGATCTCGTCAAAAGAACAGCTTCCCCATTTACTTTCCCTTTTACTGGGCACACTTACGGAGTCCATTTAGTTTATGAAATACTTCGTGGACTATGGAGGTGGGCACCCCAAGTGGCTGTCCCTTTATGTTGACAAGGGAATGAAGAGATAGAGACAGAGGGGCTCTCCAGCTTTGACTTCGTACGTTAAGAAAGACTGGGAATGTCCTCCGCACTTCTGAGCTAAAGGGTCACACTTTTCGTTATTCCACTCTACAAAATATTCTGAATCAAGTAACTGAAGAACACAGCTGCCACGCAGCTCTTAGAAGAAAGATTCATGACTCAGGACCTCAGAATCAAAAGGTACCGTGCAGAAATAGATCCCTAGTATATATGGGTTCTGTTAAGTAAAAGAATTAGGAAGAACACATTATTAATTCAAATTATGAATGCAAAATTTAATACAAAAATGAATATTTCTAGTGAGGAGTCCAAAGAGGTTATACATTTTTTCTTTGTAAAATTTTTGATTAGTATATGTTTGTGACACATAATAATGACCTGCATATTAGGGAACTGGTCCATATACATATCTAATTTTGATTATTTTTACTCCTCCCTCATTTACCTACATTTTTAAAACTGAAAAATACTACAGCCATTGCCTTGTAGTTTATGGTTTGGGTTGCCACTAAATATTAAATATGAACTGAAAATTCAGAAATATAAAATGTAAATTAGGATACTTTCATAATTGCTGTTACATTGTATGTAGTGATATAATTGCATCATCCAATTACTCTCCATGAGTTTTGTTACCAGATTACTCTCCATGGGTTTTGAGGGTTTTTTTGGTACCAAGAATCGAACATAGGATCTTGTGCTTGCCAGGCAGGCGCTTGTGCCACTGAGCTATATCCCCAGCTCCACAAGTTTTAGGTATGAGTTGTGTTACCAGAACTTCTTTTTCGTTATGGTCATTTGTTTTTTTCAAACAATTGTGCTGTGTTGGTGGCACTTTTGCATGCTGTTTCATCTGCAATCACCACACTTTGCCAGGACAAAAAGTCTCAGATATGCTGAAATTGAATCTGCTATGTCAGGATACAGAAAGACATATAACTTCATGCAGACATATTCAGCATTCCAGCGTTGCTGCACAGATGTTAACTATAAACTATAAACTTCTGATAAATAAAATTAAGTTGGAGAGGAAACAGACAGTACTCTTAATCAACTGGGATTCAAAGATGCTCAAATTACAGGAGTGTCATGCCGTACAACGCACTGCTAGGAACCAGAAAGAAGTGCACTGTGTAAGAGCAGGCCAGAAATTAGCTTGACAGTAAGCCCCGCCCAGCCCAGTCATTTAGTGTAGGTTCTGTATCAATCACACATCCCTGGTGCTTACTTAGTCTATATAAGCAAACATGCCCTGTGACTGTGACATTGACCTTGTTTCTCAAGGCAGATCACTCCATTTTTAAGAAACTTGGGGTTTATAGAATTCTTCCACAGGCGAAATTACAACTACCTAATAATTATAATTTGTTGGTACTGTTTCCCTTTTGCTGTTGTTGTTTTGGGTTTTTCTTGTTTTGTTTTGTTTTGTTTTTGTTTTTTTGAGACAGAATCTCACTATGTAGTTCAGGCTGGCCTTGAACTTACAGCAATCCTCCTGCCTGTCTCCCAAGTGCTAGGATTATAGGCATGCACCACCACACCAGTCTTCCCTTTGAGAGCTAAATCTTATCATTCTTCCACAAGGCAATCATCCATGAGAGTGGTCGTATCTTACTTTGGGTTCCCTAAGGAACTGACTCTGGAAGAGTTGTTCGAACACAACAGTTTATTTGAGAGGTGGTACTAGAAAACACCAGCAAGGAAAAAAGAATTGAGAGAGGAGGGGAGTTAGCCAATAAACCTTATTTGGCAAACCGGGTGACCATCAGGCTGCTGGAGCACAATTCTTCTGGGAAACTCTGAGAAGTCAAGATGGAACACTTGCCTCTTTGAGATAGCTCCCTTGGGGATGAGGGAGCTGAGGACTTACACACTCACTCCCCCAGTTATGGTGAGGGCCTCTGTGAGGAGTGTGCATATGCACTGGCAGACTGGGCACAGCTTCTAAAGAAAGCATCAAGCAAAGAGATGCAGAAGCTGACAGCTGGAAATCAGCCAGCCTGCACCGCACTGGTGCGGGCCATGGGAATACGGGCAACGCGCTTTCCACAGCTAATGCCCTGATTCCTCAGCGTTCTGCCCACAGCTCAGCCAAGCTGCCTGTGTGTCACATCCGTCCTCGTTATCAGAGGAGTGGGCATTGTTTTCTTCACACTGAACATGACAGCCCTGTTCTCCATCTTCCTGGTCCCAGAGAGTATTCGCACCACATGGAATAAGTACTACCCTTGATCAAAGGTAGAAAACAACATGAATTTAATCAGCTTCAGCCTGAAAGCAGGTGCAGTGGCTGTGGTGCTGCTCTAAGACACCTTAAGTAAATCCCCTGAGAAATCCCAACTTCTTTTAAAAAGCCAGATACATTCTCTCTTTCCTACTCACTTCTTGCCTAAAAGGAGGCCCCTCCTTGATAACCTGTTATATAAGCAAAGGGAGATTGACCTAAGGCTAAAAAACAGATAATAAATGGACAATTATTCCTGTTAAATAATTAAAACAGCTTTTTGTCACCAAATGACAAAATCACTTTCCTGTGACACATTACTGTAGTCATTTTCAAGTATGTCCAGGCATTGTTTGGTAGTCCTGCCTTCAGAACTTGGGACCTAATTTCCCTCCTTGTACATGGGTTGCGCTTGGACAGGGGGAGCCCAGGAGAATTCCAAGAATGGATCCTAAAGGCCCTGTGGCCTCACTTGCTCTCTGGGACCAGGCCCTTTCGGGAGAGTCATGCAGTGAGACACTCCAGCTGCCTGAGGAACAGCCCACATGGCAGGAGCTCAGGCCTCCTGCCAGGGCAATGTGAGCGAGGGACCTTAGAATTAAATTCAGGTCCTCCTACTCAGTCCAGCCTCCAGAGGACAGGGACCTGGTGGCCTCCGGATGGCAATCTCAGATGAGCCCAAACCACCTTGAGCCTAAACCCCCACTGAAGCCACATCTGAGCTCCTACCCTTCAGGTGCTGTCAGATAGGAGATGTTTGGGGTTTTCTGAGGTCTGCATTGTGATTCATCTCACTGTAACCAGTAACTAACACACACAGGACCAATTGGTCTTGTGAGATCATCACAAATTGGCAACTTCTTACCTGAAAGTGGTAAAGTCACAAAAACTCTTTCATGTGACTTTTTTCCCTCCCTAAACGGTTTTCCTCTATTCTTAATGAAATTCTAAATCATTTATCAAGATCTTTCCATTACTATTCCTTGAATTGTGCATGGTTTGACCTACCTCATCTCACCCCAAGTCTCAGCAAGCTCAATGCTGTCTGAGTCTGTTAAGCCACCCACACCAGGACATAAACCCCATCCGTGACGGCCCTCTGAGGCCATGTCTACAGAGCTACACAACCTCTTACTCGAAATGGAAGGCAGAGGCTGTGTGGATCAGGTTAGGCCTTTACTCTGCTATATATTCATGACTGATCTTTTTTGTCTTTCTTTTCCCAGCCCCTTCCCCAAATGACCTTGTAACAACAGTAAGATGCAAAACTTACCTGATTTGGTTGTAGCCCTTGAAAATGCCTTCCAGTCTTCAGTGGCCTGTGAGCAAAAGCATCAGAAACAGCCCCAGTACTGCTGTGGAAGTGATTAAACAGTAGGTTAGGCTGGGTGGAGAGCCGGTCTTTGCTCCTCAATCCTGCTTTCTTAACAACAGCCAATAGGCTTCTCCTTGTGGTGGACTGAACTTACGCTGTTTTCTTTTTTTCCCCAAACAAAGGAAACAGCTGCAGTTGCAAGTTATTGCTTGCCAGAACTTATTTCTTCATACTCATTCAAACATCTACGAGCTGAGAAAGGCTGATGGAAGGGAAAGGATACTTTGCCGTCCTCAAATTATAGGTGACTACGGAATTGAATTTAGACTGACACTAGGAAAGAATCAAGGATATCTTTTCCTACAGTTATGTCAGAACTAGAGAATAGAGCAGAATGATGGCGGTGAGTTTAAATGTATAGGCGCTATATCCTTTAACATTTTTTTCTCTAAATTATTTGAAGCTTCCCCATCAATTAGAGCATGACTCATTATAGGCACCACACTATAATTATCCTTCAAAAGAAATGCATTTTTCACCTGGTAATAAAAGTTCTTGGGGTGAGTTGGTGTGTTCAGGAGATCTCAGCTGGTGGATCTGCACCTCTGATCCTGGTCTCTTTGTTGCCCCCAAACTGATAAATCACTCAAAAGTTTCCAGAGGCCCGGAAGCCACCACCCTAGTACACAGCGTAACCCTCCTCTACTCGGACGCTTACTTGTAGCTCCTCTTGCCTTTCCATTTCACATTTTTAACTCAAATTTTAAGCCAAGCCAAATTAATGTTCTTGGATATTTTTTCTCTTGAGACAGAATCTCAATGTGTAATTCAGTGCAAACTGGCCTTGAACTCATTACATAGCCCTGGCTGGCCTTCACCTCGCTGCAGTCCTACAACCTCAGCCTCCCAGCGCTAGGATCACCAGGATACACTACCACCGCTGCATTGCTTTCCAAGGGTTTATTCCTATCTCTTCCATTGTCCTGTAATTATGTGTTGGGTCCAAGAATCTTGAGGCAAACCTGAAGTTATTCCAAATTGCTTATTTTGGTGATGAGTACTAGAAAGTCTGGCATATAGTAGGTGCTCGATGTGTTTATTGACTCCTGTTACATACATACAATTTTGTTTTAACTGAGGCAGTTTCTCAATACAAAACAGAGGTTCCTGGCACGTGACACAATGACTCAATACGTTTTCAATAACAGAAGACACTATGGGCCAGGGATATAGCTCAGTGGCACAAGTGCCTGCCTGGCAAGTGCAAGGTCCTGAGTTCAGTTCCTGGTACCAAAAAAGAGAAAAGAAGACACTAACCTGTTTTCCTCGTTATCACACCATCCCCTGTGCTTAACAGATCTCAAAGACTCACAAATATTAGAACAAATATGCTGGAGACTTACAGTTAGTTACCTGCTCCCTGAGGCTTTAGAATTCAAAGCGCTGTCACTCCCTGAGCTACAAAGGCCTTTATATTACACTTCTATGGTGCTGAACACTAGCATAATAGCTTGGCCCTAGAAGTTTTCTTTTAATGAAAGAAAGGGAAGAAAAACAAGGGAGAAAGAAAAGGTGGTGGTTTCAATTCTCACACTCAGTTTATTCATACAAACCTGTAAGAATAAAAAGACGTCATCCTCGAACTAAACTTTTAAAAATTCCCTCCTGAGAACAGTCTTTTTTCCCCCATAAGATGAATCTTTCCCATTTTTTTCTTCTGGTGACGAAGTGGGACAGATTGATGGAAGCATCTTTCTTTGAAAAGTCTTCTCTGTCAGATCAGAGCAAGGGAAATTAAAATACCCAACAAATTCATCCATCATGACGCAGCTCTCATCTCCTTCCGTCTTTCCTCTACTTCCTAGAGTACTACACTCTCTGTCACCTGTTTTCATGCCCTGTCGGAGGGGAGAATATTTATAATACTTCAGATTTGCTGTATTGAAGGTAGTAGTGCTTTCGTACGTAATATTTTCCACAACCATACGATCTGGAAGCACTTCATGAATATTAATGAAGGATTGTAAGTTTTTCAAAAATTCAAATAGGTAGGAAAAGTGAGCTTTATGAAACCAGAAAGGATTATTGTTTTAGTAAAAACTGGAGTTCACTGGCTGCCCGACTCTATCCAGGTCATCAGGCACCAGCTTAGGTTGTGCTGTGGTGCCCTGCAGCCCCTCAAGCCTCAGTGGCTTGTTTCTCTCTGTGTCCCTCACAGCACAGCCATGGCTGTATGCCGCATGATCTTCACTCTACTACCCAGGCTAGGGGAGAAGTTTCTGTCTTGGTTATGGCCAGCCTTTTGGCACAGAAAAAAGAGCACATGGAAAGTGACAAACACTTTTTAAGTGTGTTCTCACAAGAGGCCCCTGCCATCTCTACCCACAGCCTGTTACCCAGGGCAAGTCCAATGACTTGTGCAAAGAACACAGACATGTCATCATTACACAGGAGACGTAAGGATGTGTTCAAGCTTCATAGGAAGAAGGTTCAGTTTGGTCTGTTACCTCTCTAATAAAGCTTATAATGTAATGGTTCTGAAAACCACTTTGCAATAAAGAAGGACAGTATAATAATTACAGTTCACACTTGCCTGCTATAGGTACCATAAATGCAATGGTTCCTCATAAAAGCAACAAAGTTTGCAGCATTCTTTCTTAAGTCACAGTCAATCCAGATTTTCTGAAAAGCATTTGCCAGCAATGATATATGTAGTGATGGCGAACCTTTTAGAGCTTTCAATGATACAACGAGCCTGCTGCGGCACACATGCTGCATGTTCACCACTGCTGAATCTATGACTTTTCCACTCAAAATTCTATGAGGTTGACAAAGTCCGGGATTTCTATGAAAATACAGAAACTAGAGCTTCAGAACACAAGACCAGTTTTGGTTTTTTGTTTGTTTGCTTGGTTATTTGTTTTTTGTTTCTTTTTCTCTTCTGCCAAAATTTAGTAAACCTGGGCAACTCCCTTTTGCCTATAAATGCATTGCTCAGCCTCTTTTTACTTACAAAAGTTGTTCATTCACCTGTTCATAGACCACCTTTCAGGATTTTCCATCTGCATGGACTATTACCTCACGATGGGTGAGCCAAGCTCTCCCACCCACTAAACAAGACTAAGATTATAGATAGTCAAATTCCACGGATTTCCACCACCCAAAGTACATAAAGGAGCCCCACAGTTCCCACCTATGTCCTGTCTCTGCTTATGAATGTGTTCTGTAGCTCCAATAAATCCTCCTCACATCTCTTTTTTTTTTTTAATCCAGGTTTTTCTTTAA
>PVLD010035420.1:0-11810 GCA_004027595.1 Dinomys branickii | reverse complement strand
ACAAATTGCGCTGCTATAAACATGGGTGCACATATATCAGAGTGATATGATGTTTTCAGATCTTCTGGGAAAATACCCAGAAGGGGAATAGCTGGTTTGAATGGAACCTCTAGACCTAGTTTGCTGAGAAATCTCCAAACTGCTCTCCACAGTGGTTGCACCAGTCTGCATTCCCACCAGCAGTGTAATAGAGTCCCTACTTCTCCACAGCCTCGCCAGCATTTGTTATTGGATGACTTTTTCGTACTGGCCAGTCTTACTGGAGTGAGATGAAATCTTGATGTTGTTTTTATTTGCATAAGAAATGCAAATTAAGACTACTTTGAGATACCATTTTACTCGAGAAAGATTGGCTATCACCAAAAAAACCTAATAATATAAATGATGTCAAGGGTGTGGGGAAAAGGGAACTGTTCTGCATTGTTGATGGAAATGTAAAGTAGCACAACAAATATGGAAATCATTGTGGAGATTCTTCAAACAACTAAATATACAAATTCCATTTGATCCAGTTTTCCCCTTCTCGGTATCTTCCTAAGACTCATCATATTAAAGGGACAAATGCATACCCATGTTTATAACAGCTAGATCTTGCAGACAGTATATATGTCCATCAACAGATGAACGGATAAGGAAAATGTGGTATATGTGTGCAAATGAATACTACTGTGCCATAAAAAAGATTAACTTGAGGAATTAGTAGGCAAATGAGAGCAACTTGAGAACATGTTATGTGAAATAAGTCAAACACTCAAGCTTAAATATCACATGCATCTCTTATGTGCGAAATTCAAAGTATGTATGTCTAAAAGAAGAGTGTGGAGAAAGACATTCTTTAGTTACTCTTTCAAGGTGTTGCTTCAGGCCTGACCAAGCCCTGACTGTTGGGTTCTGGAGGAAGTCTAGCAAAAGCATTGTAAGCCCTGGGGTCAACACTAAATGCTTTGCTGTGATATGCTGGAAGGAACTGTAACATGATGGCTAACTAGTCAAGTCTCGTGCCTCTGATAATTAAGTTGTATTGTCCTTGCTAAACTGGTTGATATCCTCCCATTTCCCCAGCTACTTCCTTTGTTCTTTCTCAGTAAAATGTTACTGAAAATGGTATTCAAGGCTGCAGTCCAAGAGGCTGTAAGACCCCTGATCCCAGAATTTTGTCTGTCTTGTATTTCTTTTTCCTCTTTTCCATTCATCCGTGGTACCTAGTTCTCGGGACCTGTTCACCCTGGACAGAAACGGACTCAAGACAAACAGAGGAGCAAATAGAAGCTGGATAAATAGGTAGCGGGGAGAGCTTCAAATGGTTCCCCGAGTTACCTATTCTGTTGTTTCAAAATATTTGAATATATGTGCTAATTTGTTTAATTAGTACAACTGGTTTCTCTTAGTTCATTGAAAAGAATATTTTGTGATAATATCTGCTTGTTACTTCTTTGTAAGAATCTCTTTTTGTTGATGTCTTTTACTGTAACTACTTTGAAGATAATGACACATGGTATATTAACTATTGTTATTTTCTTATTGTTTATTTTTTCATGAAATAAAAAATAAAAATATGTGTATTAGTATTTGGTAGAATTTGTATTTTTATTCTAGTGATTACTTTTATGACAATATATTTATAGAATGCCTGGGGTCCTCTTTTTTATACTTATGTTCTTGCTATTCTTTTAGGTTTGTATCAGTGGTTCTCAGTGGAGGTGAGGGGAGTGTGTGCATGCATGTGCGTGTGCGTGTGTGTGTGTGTTTCAGTTTTGTTCCCCAGAGAACATTTGGCAATGTCTAGAAACATTTTTAATTGTTACAGCTGGGAGAAGGGTGCATCCAGTGGGCAGAGACCAGGACTGCTGCTAAAGATCCTACAGCACATCAGACAGCCAACAAAACAAAACGAAAATGATCTGACCTGAAATGTCAATTGTTGTGAAGTTGAGAAACTTTCTTTAGATATCTTTTGACTCCTGCTTATCACCTGTGCGGCAGTGGATGATTATATTTATTTTCCTCTTTCTTGATTTCCACTTTGTAGAACCCGTCATTTATATATGTCCATCTTTATCTTCATCATTATTTTAGATTTCAATATATTCAGTTTTTGCTGATATTCCCGTTATCTCAAGGCGACTTGTGCTCTCGTTAGTAGATTCTCAAGGAATGGTTGCTAAGGAAAATAGTCTTGCATTTTTGAGTATTTAATATTTTGTTTTTGTGGTCTTGATGCTTAAAAATCAGTGTGTGTAAAATCCTTGGTTTGTACTTTCTTTCCTTCTATTTTGCCTTGTGTGCTGCTATTAGGAACTCTGATGACAGCTTGAGTTTCCTCCCTTTACAAATGACATACACTTGAACCTATAGGCCCAGGCAATACTTTATTTTTATTTACAATCTTATAGTTCTACTGGGATATTGCCATTCCAGGGTAATTTTTCTGGACACATAGTGCGCTTTTCAATATATAGGTCAAAGTTTTCTTTTAGGTGTAGGAAGTTTTCTTAGAGTATAATTTTAAATAATTGCCCTGTGTCTTTTATCTAGGTTTCCTGCTTTAGGGGCTTCTATAACTTGGCTTACTGTATCTGTGTTGTTTTCACTTTCCTTCTCATTTGTTTTACCTCTTCCCTCAAATATTCTTTTCTTAGATATTTTAATTCCCTTTCTATAAGATATTTATTACATTTTTTCTGTATCTGTACTTTATGTACCAGATACTTTGCAATTTGATCTTGATTTCTAAAATGTTTGTCCTTTTCATAAGTTCTTATTTCACTCCTTGTTATTTATCTACTTGTATCTGGAGTTTTGGAACTAATTTGTGTTATTCTTTAATAGTTACAGTTGCTTGTTTGTATTTAATGCTGAGATGCTTTAAATATATGTCTCATTTACTTTTTTGGGAAAGTATGGTAGTTAGTTACAATATTTTACTAGTCATTTTATGCACTTATGAAATTTATAAGAGTTTTATTCTTATAGAAACCTTGAAGGTATGTGGATGCTTTATTCTGGCCATGATACAATAAGTGTATTGGATTTTGCTAGACCAGTAATAAGGGGCGATTCTATTGGAGTGAGATGCTGAAATGGTGTTGGTTGGTTATTTGATGTCTTAGTTCAAGGGCACCGTCTTCTCTCAGTGTAGGTAGTTGATGGAGATGGTGTAGGTTGTTTCCCAGGCATTGTAGTTTGGACTCTACGTCTTCATCTTAGAAAGTTTGTCCTGGCCTGAGGTTTGGGGGTAAGTAGAACTTTTCTGCTATTTTTCTAGTAAGGTGTTTGTACGCTGGAGTGGACTCACTCTGGATTTCTACTCCATATCTTCCTTTTAGCTCTCCGTTACACCGTCCAATGGTGCTTTGTGTTCTACAAAGCTCTGGTCCCTGATCCTGAACCCTGCCAAGCTACCTGAGGTACCAATAGGATGTCTGGGATCTACCCAGCTGGTTCCATGCAGCAAGAAACAAATACAGGCATCTTATCCTCGACAAAAATGCCTATACTGAAACTGGGAAAGTTGTTATGAATCAGATTACTGAGGTGGCAAGGAGGGGCAAACAGTTGGGAGCTGCAATGAGGGAATTGAGAAAATGGGAGGTCATCTGGGCACATTTTCCACATAAAGTGATGACTCCTGATATGGATTGAATGATTTCTTGCCAGCCCTCCTTAGCTTCCGGTTTACTGACAGTCTTGCTTTGACGATCCTCTAGAGCTAGCTCTTCTCTCCTGTAGATCTTGTGCTGCCTTAGTACACCCGCCTTTTAGACTGTCACCCTTAGGTCTTGACCTTCACACTCCAGGCCAAACGTACTCCTGAAGAGGAGCAAATTCTTGGACCCCAAGTTCTTGTCTTGGGCTGACTTGGGCTCCACTATTCAATTTTATTATTTTACAAATTGTGATAAAATACACGTGACATAAAATTTACCATCTTAACTATTTTTGAGTGCACAGTTCAATAGGGTTTAGTAAATTCACACTGGGACCAACTCCCAAAATTTTTCATCTTACAAAACTGAAATGTACCTATGGAACAGTAACTCCCCATCCTCCATAATCACCGTTCTACTGTCTATAGATTTGACTACTCTAGGTAGTGCAGATAAGTGGAATCATTCAGAATTTGTTATTTGTGACTGGTTTATTTTACTTAGCATAATGTTCTCAGGGTTCATTCATTCACTTGCAGCACATGTCAGAATGTTTTTCCTTAATGTTGAACAGTAAGCCATTGTACATACATATCACACTCTGTGATCCATCCATCCATCCACTGGTGGATATTTGGTTTGCTGCCACATTTTGGCTATTGTAAACGCTAGTACTAAGAACCTTGGCACACAAATATCTCTTTGGGACCTTACTTTCAATGGTTTTGGATATATATCAAGAAACGGAATTACTGTGTCATATGTTAATTCTATTTTTAGTTTTTTGAGAACTACCATATTGTTTTCCATAGTGGTAGTGATAGGTTTCCCACCCGAGACCTGCTCAGTCCTCACGGTGACAGTCCAATGCTGAGTTATAATGGTGCCTAGGTCCTTCTTCCCAGAGACCCCTGTAGTTTTTTCTTCTCAGCTGCCTTTGCCAAAACCTGCATGCGCCAAAAATGATCCAATCCCCCTTCAGCACGTTATGCTGAGGAGCCCACGTCAGCTACCCTGTGCCCCCTCCTCACCCTGTCCTTTGTCTTTAGAGAACCAGCACAGCTGTTCTGGTGCTGACTTCCTCCGTGCCTGCATTAAACTTTTATCTCTTGCTGTTTATATCTCTCTCCTCCTCTGCGTTGTATTAGATTGAGTACCTGATTCTCACTCAGTCAGGAGCACCATTTTACATTCCCACTAACTGGACACAAGTGCTCCAATTTCTCCATAACCTTGCCAGTGCTCCTTGCCTTGCCTTGCATTGCGTTACTTTGCTGTCCTATCCTGTCCTGTCCTATAGTCGCCATCCCAATGGGTGTGCAGTGTTATCCCATTGTGGTTTTGATGTGTATTATTCTAATGGTTAGTGATCTTGAGCATCTTTTCAAATGTGCTTATTTCAGGCATTTATATATTTATATATTTTCTTTAGAAAGTGACTTTTCAAGTCTTTTGTAGGAGTTCTTTATTCTGGATATTTTGTATTCTTTATGTAGTCTACATATTAACCCTTTATCAGATATATGACTGGCAAATATTTTCTCCCATTCCATAGATTTCCTTTAACTCTGATGATTGCTTCTTTCAGTATAGAGAGGTTTTTCATTTTGATAGTGTATTTTGTCTATTTTTTTCTCTTGTGGCCTGTGCTTTTGGTGTCATATCCAGATCTTCATCAAATCTAATGTCATGAAGTTTTCCTTCTGTGTTTTCTCATAAAGCTTTTGTAGTTTCAGGTGTCTGATTTTCTGTTTCAGTCTTTGAGCATCTTGAATGAATTGTGTATGTGCTATATGTAACATTTTTGCTGGGAGTACAGTATATAACAGTGGCAACATGCTGTAGATAGAAAAGAGACTTCCAAATTTTCTTTCTTGGTTGTTCACCTAAAACATCTTTCCCCTTTGTCCAACAAACACTTACCCCCAGCCATGAAAGAAGTCATAAAAATGTAAGAAAACCAATGCAAAAATTTATATTTTATTTGAATTCAAAAAATTTAAAATTGCTTTCAAATTCAGGAAAGTACCATAATGCAGGACCCCAGCGGGGGAAGCCTCATATACAGAGACAGATAAATTAAATTTATATACTGCAGACAAGCCAAGAAGATGTGTAGATTACATATTTACAGCACTTGATGTTTTCTGAAAACCATATTTATACATTTTATTACATTTACAAAAAAGGCTTTCACTACTGTTTACCTACAATAATGAAAAAAAATGTACACCCCTTTTTCTTTCTTTTTTTTGGTACTGTACAAACTTTGTATAATAAAAATATATCTCTGTACAAAAGATTTTTTTTTGTTTTTGTTTTACTTTTTTTTTCCCCTCATGGGATGGCGGTGGCGGGTATGTGGTGTGAGAGGTGGCCAAGGGCCTAATCTGCCCTGCGTCCATCCAGGCCTCTGGAGGTGGAGAGAAAATGCCAGAGTGGGGAGAGGGTGCTGCACGGCAGAGTGCTGGGTGCCCAGCAGCCTGTACTCCTTGGACATCTGGTGGACTCACAAAAAAACACAAGGGAGGGCGGGGAGCAGGGTAGAGTAGGGGTCCCCGCGCGGTCAGCATGTAAGAAAGGAAAAGGGCAGCAGAGAGCTTCCCGACTTTGTCCCAGGGGTGGAGAAGGATGAGCGTGCTGTGTTTCTTTGGACCAGTCCTCTCCCACCTCGCCTGGGAATGCGGGGTCCCAGGGGATGGAGGAAGGATGGGCCCCCGCCATTGCCATTCTCCACTGTGTCTGCTGGAAAGGGCACTTCTCACCTCAGCCCATCTTAATGTCGCCAGATCTTTTAATTGCTTCAGCCCAGGATTGGGGAACTAGGTGGCCCTCTCCCCCGACTTATACACAGTTCTGTTATTTCAACATGTCATACAAACAACCGACGTTGGCATGTCATATATGCAGAGGGCGTGAGCCCATGGGGATCTTCCCAAGGACAGGGAAGGTGGTTCTAAATGCAATACTTTGAGTCCTAAACTTAAGGGCTTCAGAACGACACTCACATGGAATTCATTAGTGGCTCGAGTACAATGCAACTGTCAAAATAAATCAAAACCACTTTCAAGGAGGTGGTTAAGTGTGACTTTCACTCCCTCTGTTCTTTTGACTCATGAGCTATTAGCTCCTCTGCCTGCTGGGGTCAGGGGCTTCTGGGAGCCAAGAGGCCAGCACCAATGCCAGGAGGCAGGGGTGGGGTGGAGTGGGCTTACTGGGTTCCTGTCCTGATGCTATCCAGATAGAAAGAGCAGAACCCAGACAGGACACAGGTATCTGCCAGACCTGGCCACAGGGGTAATGTCAAGACACACCTACCCTTCCATTTCTTTGGTGCCCCTTCTAGGGCCTGAGTTTCTGGAAAAGGGTGCAGTGGACTTTGGGGTCAGAATGATTTGCATCTGCACACTGACTCCACTCTTACTTTGTGGCTCATGTTTCTTTACCTTCCTGGGCCTCGGTGTTCTCATCTATAAAATGGGAATACCAATCCTGTTTAGATTGTGTTGTAAGAATTAGAAATAATATATAGGCGTCAGGTGTAGATTAGAAAACTAGTACATGGCAGCTGTCATTTTGGGGGAGCCTTGTGTGTCCTCTCCAGTACCTCTTTCCTGCCACCAGATCTGTGACCCAGGTAGGGGCCTTGTTTTCTCTTCTCTTGGTCCTCAGACAGCCAGGTGTGAACTTGGGCTCCTGGCTGGATTCCTGTCCTCTTTGGCTCACTCTTCTTTCCAAGAGCTGCCCAGGGCCCAAATAATCTCTTAACTCACTAGGTTTAGAATTCAATACAATTATGTTTGAAAAAAATAAAGAAATTGATTTGCCAAGCTACTTTTGAAGATTTTCCCTGTCTCCAGGGTCATCCTTGCTGTTACTGTACAGATGGGACCATCCATGTGCAGACTGCTTTCTGTGTGCTGACCCCTGGGGAGCATTCTATTAATGCATTCACTGTGTCCTCACACACGGGGCCAGGGAGGAGCATGTTGGTTTGAGAGAGCTGATCATGCCCACCTTATCTTCTCTGGGTTTGTGGGGAGCAGGGCACAGGGCATCTTTTACACACACTTAGCTTTTAAGCCTTTTTTGTCTCTTCCATAGGACACGAATGAGGGAGAGGTGTGTGTCTGTGTGTGCTCAGGCCCATACACACGCACACACACACCCACACACGCATGCACACATACCCACCCACAGGTTGCTTTGCCATTTTAAATCTATAAACTTCCTTGCTCTGTCTGTAGCCCCTCTTCCTTTTCTGTGGCAAGCCAGGGCATAGCAGGAGTTCTCTCCAGGGTGGCGGGCGTAGATGGCGGCAGGGTGGGGCCTGAGTCCCAGCAGTGGCAGACACAGGCAGAGAGGCGGACGAAGGGCACTGGGCACTGTGCTCAGGGAACTCCCTCCTGCCCCCCTGGGAGCTGGGGACAAATAGACCACAGCAGAATTGGTAGAAGAAGAGAAACAGGCAGGGTACGATGGCAGCAAACACAGCATGAGATGAGGCAAAACCAAGAAGGAAAAAAAGGGAAAGAATGAAAGAAAATTAGCTTCCCTAGCTGCGGATGGCGAATACACATAGAACATACATTTTTCTGCCTGTAGTCTTTTTCCTCATGGGCTAACTCATCCAGTTAGGGGTTGGATTCTAACCCAGTAGATATTAGCGTGTGCTCTTGATCAAGTGCATGAATTTTAAAGTGCCTGCTTTCTGTTTTTCCATGTGCGGTGAGGACCTTGACAGCACCTGCCTGACACGTGGATGGGATTCAGTCGAGTCTGTGAAGTGTCTGCTCAGTGCCTGGCGCACAGTGTGGCTCAGTGCACAGCCCTCTCTTCGTGTCTGTGCTTGTGCTGTGGGTATGTCGCCCTGTCAAAGTGCCTGCGTGTGCCCAGGTACCCGTCTGTCCCCCACCCCGCAGCCTGCTCCCCATCCCCCCCTCACCAGCTGCTGGAGGCGGGGCTCTCGGTGGCGGCAGCAGTGGCAGCCAGGCCTGGGGGCTATACTGCTGTACACACTGTGCTGACTGTGAACTCCGCCTCGTTGGCCATGATGTCTGTGGGCTGGATGTTGCGGTCATACATGGGGTTCTCAAATGTGGCTCGGACGTTTGTATTCTCATGGCCTGCATAGCCATTGAAGGGAACTTTGGGTCTTCTCCTGGGAAAGAGAGTGACTATGATGTAGAAAGACACAGAGATAATGTATAGGGTGCTTGAAAGGGGGAGAGGTGGTAGGGGGCTCTTTTTCCCCTTAGAGGGCTGCAAACACCCTCCCAAACCAAGGAGGCTCCCAGTGGCTCGTGCTGGTGGCCCTGCTGGCCGAGTTTCTTCCTCCACAGTACCTGTGCTTGTAGAGATAGAGCACAAAGCCAGCAATGATGAGGGCGATGAAAGGCACCAGGATGGCAGCGGCCACAGAGCTGCTGTTGGAAGCAAAGTGGCGGCCGATGGACTCATGTTCTGACTCCAAAAGCCTGCGGTCTGCAAAGTTCCAAAACATAATGCTCAAGTCAAGACGCACAGCCTCAGGTGGACAGTTCCTGCTGACCACCCTGTGCCACACATTATGGGGTAGTGTCACCCGGTCCTGCCATTTACCTTCCACACACTGGAATGCCCTGGGAAGGGCCCTCGGCTCCTGCCTGTGCTGGTCCCATCCTATCCAGGACGGGCTATATCCAGTCCCAGGGAAGATGACTGTGGAAGGACTGGGAACCATGGTTCCAGATCTTAAAGGTCTCACCCCATTAGACATTTCTATGCTTCTCATGGCCAAAGAATTCTCTAATCAAATGGAGCCAAAATATAGCACTGATGAGGGAGAGTTGCTCAAGCTCAGGTGGGGCCGAAGATTACCCTTCTAGAGCGTCTTCCTTCCTCCTTCCATAAACCCCCAGACCTTGAGGGCCCAGGCGGATAGTCAGGCTCTCTGGCCTCTGAAAGCGCTTATCTAACCGAGGGCACTGGGGCTCTGAGGAGGGAGAGGGTTGCCTCAGGGCCAAAAAGCCGGGCTATAGAGTTCAAACAAGAACCTTGACCTTCTGGGGTATGAGCAGTGCATTGGGCTGTGGGGGTTGGAGGAGCACCTTCCTGTGGTTGAAGGGCCGCTGCACAGGGCAGAATGTTCTTATTCCATGTGGCCCAGGAAGGCAGAGACAGGACAATTCAGGGGAAGAGGAGGGAGGAGGGGGAACCATGGGAGACAGATTTCTGTTATAACTGAGCTTTCTGGTGGCGAGAGCTATGAGAAAATGCAATAAATTGCCCTGGCAGAAGGGGTCCTGGAAATTGGAAGAGACACTGCCCAGGGTATAGAGCGGGTCTTTAAAACCCATAACTGCCTGCTGTCCAGGCAGTGCTCCTGAGAAGCCAGGACCCCTCCCTACACCACTCTGAGGCTGGGCACATTGGATCAAGATGCCAGGAAGCAAGGAGAGGAACCTCCTTAGTGCTCAGGTTTCTCATATGTAACACGGGGACCAACCAGCCTTCCAGGCCCAGACCCAGGCCTGGGAGAAAACAGCACCATGAGGCAGGGCAGCCCTAAGAACCTTCCCTTGAATGCTGCAGGATACCTTGGGCCTTGAGGCTGGAGTGAAGCCTGAGGGACCATCCCTGTAACCCAACTCAAGGCTGAGTGTGACACTGTCTGGCAGAGTTGAGTGCGTCAGATTTAGGTGTTGGGCTCTGGACAGATGTGCCATGGCTTTTTTCAGAATCTCAGACCGTGACCCAAAGGTGAGTGAGAACCTGTCTCAGATGCTGTACCTTGCTGGCCCTCTCCCCACCCCACAACATGCAGTTTCTTGGCCACCCTCACAAGCTCACACTTCCACAGGGCAGATGTTAGTTACCAAGTCTTTGAAAGCCGAACTGTCCAAAGCCTTGACCCTTGACGGAGCCCTGGTAGGTGAAGGTGCCTCCAGAAGACTCTGAGGAGACCTGTGATGGTGGGGAGTAGAGAGAGCAAGAGGCAAGGCATGCTAGAAGGATCCAGAACTCCTGCTGGCCACACCAGGCCAGGTTGGAGACACACCCACAGGTACATGCTGCCAGGCAGGCCAGGGTCCCCCACTGACCTGCTGCTCCAGCACACAGACTATGACCCTCTGCCCACACCCAGGCACGGGAAGAGCAAGACTGAAGTGGGGGCTGGGGTGCCTGCACAGTATGAGGGCGGGAAGACGATGTTATTTTCTACCGGCCAAATCAGCCTTTCTGTGCTTGTTTCTCACTTGTAAAATGAGAACAACAACAGTATCCACTGGCATAGGGTTGCTGTGAGGATTGAATCAGTTAACAGAGATAAAGAATTACGGCTTAACTCATAGGCCTGAGATACACGTGAGCTACTGTTACCTTGATGAGAACTTTTGGGGCATCGTGGATCAAACAGAAGCTGATTGAAATGTGCCTAGTAGATTTAGCTTGCTTTGGAGAGCTCATCACAGTCCCAGCATCTCTTAGTTTTGGAGGGTAGCGAGGGGTACAATAACTCCACCTTGTTTCCTCTGCCTCTAGTCCTCCATGCAGCTCAGACAGGTAGCTCATGCTTCAGCTGCTGAAATGCGCTTTGAGGAGCCTCTATTACTGCCATAGCTCCCAACCTGGGCTGGGGGGTGCACTCTAACATCCCATGGGCCGACCCCCTCATCTGTCCCATTAAACGCACCCTGGCTGCCTGTCAGAGGGGCCCCAATCATTTGCTGTCATCCTGGGCAGTAGTTCCTGCTGTTCCTGGCCCCACAGCTCCCTTCTGGTCTTGCCTGTGGCCCGTACTATCAGCTCTGGGCCCCACCTTGACGCTTGTCCTCATACCCGGCAACCCTCCTGAATGTTAGGGTCCGGTGTTTCTGCTCAGCTTTTGGATTGTCACTGTGGAAGCTGGCTAGTACCCAGATATCCAAGGAGACCTGTAGACCACCTCTGGCATACCAAGGAACTGACAGTAGGTGACAGGCCCTGGAGAGGCCACTTGGTTTTTCTAATGGGTTTAGAAAGCAAAGTCACTTGGACCCAGTGCTCCACTGGCTAGTCCTGTCCCCTAGGGGGCAGAGCGACTCCTTGGATCTTTGCTACTCTGGCCCACCATGACCTCCTGCTCCTTTCTATCTTTCCTCTTCTAAAGAAACTTTTTTTTTTTTTTTTTTTTTTTTTTTT
>PVLD010035419.1:0-11811 GCA_004027595.1 Dinomys branickii | reverse complement strand
TTAGAATCCAATTTTTAGGAATCTCATGGAAGTTAAAAGAAAAAATCCTAAACAATATATCTTGTCCCAACAGAAAGGAAAACCATCTTACAAGACTCTGGGCCAAGGTGCAGTCAAACTCTTGAGAATTAAGAAAAAGACCCTAACGTTGATCTGCCCATGAGGAAAATGATAACAGAAAGAAACAGGGTAGCTCCTGTTGCAGCAACGGCTGAGGGCCCAGTGAAGCCACGCTTCCCTCCACTGACAAGCAGACATTGAGTGATACTTTGCCCTTCCCTTTAATTTGCCTGACCTTCTGTTTTCCAGTGTTAGGTGACACAGAGATGCATTCCCACACCTACAGCGCTGGCGCTGTCCTGATGCAGGGCGTCCTGTGGTGATCTCCCTCCCGTGGGGGATGTGTGTCTCTGGGTGATGGAGGCATGCACAGGGTGACCTGCCCTTCCCCTGGGCAGGCAGCTTTCTAATTGTGTGGTCACAGGTACCACTGGCACATTCTGATACTCTCGTGGTTCCCTGGGTTCCACTAAGTGGGATGCTTTCTTCTGGTAATGTAAATGTTTCAGGACTCTGAATGGTATCCAGGTGGGGAACTGAGACACGCATCTGTGCAAAGCGGCCACACTGCAGCCTGGCCAGGCTGGAAGGGTGGATCTGGCAGGAGAGGGACAAGGTCTCATTCCCTTGGTGGGAGGAGCCCCACTGCCTGCTGTGTGGCCCAGGCCAGTTCTGCTTCTGGTGCCCTGTGCACCTGTCCTATGTCTCCTCACCTTCCCTGCCCCGCATCAGGGAAACTTCCTGCCTCATGCAGCTGCTTCACAGTGAAGAGCGAGCACCCCAGGGAAGGGGCCATGGGTGTCACAAACAACCCCTTTCCATTTCCCTATCCCCACAGGGCTGGGAGTCAGCTTTGGCCAGGAGAAGTAAAATGATCCTCACAACCCTTGGATGTATAGTCAGGTAGAGAGTGTGCGTCTGGAGACTCCCAGAGGAGCTCAGAGGTTGAGGCACAAAGTAACCACAGTGGAACACCTCTGGGAGCTAGAGAAGCCCGAGAGTCTCCCCACTCCTCTAAAGACAGCATGGAACACAGGAAACTGCTTCACTCATGAACTGACCACACAGTGAGAAATCTGCTAAGGAAGAGAGGGCAAGGGGCCGAGAGAGGGTGACAGTCACGGCAGGGGGATACAGGGTGGGGGAGGGCTTGGGGCTGCAGATCCTCCCGATGACACGATGGTATAGACAGGAGTCGTGGGGTCTCGGGGCCACAGGGAAAGTGTGACATCTTGAACAGCCCTGCCTCACAGGGCCGCTGATGCCCCTGCCTGCCTGTCTTCCTGAGGGCGGGGCTGGTTGTCATCTCCACAGTTGGACTGGGGAGTTGGGGCTCAGCACTGTGGACAGCTCCTTCGTAGGATCCCTGTCCCAGTGGTCAGCCAGGAAGGTGAGCCTGTCCTGCCGGCTGGGAGGGTCACGGGGACAGCTGGCTGGACACACGCTACTTGGTCACCTCTGCCTTACTGGCCAGGACTCTAAAACTCTCTCCACTGCTGAAGGACAGGAAGCTGGATGAAAATTCTTTCCTTACAGAAAGTCACTGAGTGAGGATTATCTATTGCACATTTTAAATCAGATGTCCTTGCTTTCTGAATGTTAGGGGGTATTTAAATATGTACTGAAGCTGGTGATATTAATAGCCTTAATGACAACAAAGCAGGAGGCAAGGTGGCCAGCAGCACATCTGGAGTATCAGTTCACATCACTGAGTTCTGCTCGCTTCATCAGATTAAGGACGGGAAGAAATGGCCTCTCATGACTGTTTCAGCCTGGGCATTTACTGATCAACACTAACTTCTCCTCTTTCTGTCGGTGATGGTGCATTCAGTGTTTTAGCTGGGGTGACAGTGCAGGGGAAAGCAGGTTCATTTGCCAGGATTTAGTGCTCTGGAGGACAGCGTCTGTCCTCCCCTGACCATCATCAGCAGAGCCAGGGAAAAGTCGGACGTGTGTCACTCACATTAACTTGGGGTTCACACCACTGTCCTTGAGACCACGCCTCCTAAGCTGACACTGTCTGAGCTCTTCCAGCCTTTCAAATCCTCAGCAGGAGGGGTGATGGCACAAGCAGGCCCTTAGTGACAAGACTGTTCAGCAGCTAGGAATTTTTCATTATAAGTGAAATGAAAAACGATTCTGACAGTCTCTACCAGGGCGATCTTGACTGATCTCTTAGAGCTCTAAAGCTCTGCTCTGCCCCTGTAATTTGTGAAAAATAACACCTGTGTCCAAATGATTTCACTGAGGTCAAAGAATTTATACAAATATTAAGAATTCAACATTTATTCTGCACACACTAGGTGCTTAACAAATAGCAGCTATAATAGTTGTAAATATATGTTGAGAAGGATTTGGGGTGTTATATTCAGTTTTATGAAAAGATCCCCCACTTGAATTTATTATTATTTTCCATGGTTCTGGAGTTATAATCCAGGGCCCGGAACATGGTAATCACACATTCTATCTGTGAGCTACATCTTAAACCTAAAATTTTTTTTCTAGTTTTTGGTCTAAAGCAGAGCCAATTTCTGAAGTTGGTGGTCAGCCTTATCTGGCAGGCTACGCGGGAATACAGGAACTGCCAATAGGACAAAGTCTGAGTCCTCTACTTAATTGAATATGACATCTAAGAAGTGCAGATCAGAGCAGAAAAGGTAACGGGACTCTTTGTGATTAGAAAATACACAGGATTTGAGCACTTTACAATGCCTGTGTCTAGCCTTCTCTTCTCTAAAAGCAGGATGGGGCCAGGATAGTAACTATCTCACACATCACTTGCGTGATGACCTGTCACACCTGGGTGACCATCTGTAGTCTTCTGGGCTGGAGAACAAGTCAACACCTGACACAGTAATCACATAATACAGATAAGAAACCTGTGCGAAACACACTTTTAGGTATGGGATTTCTAATGGCAGGTTTGTTACCCAATGCCCTTGTTGTTCTACTTCATTATTTATTTGTTTTCAGTACTTGTGACTAAATACCAGGCCCTCAGAGTGAGCTACATCCTCAGTGCATTTTAAAAAATATTTTATTTTGAGACAGGGTCTTGCTAATTCGCCAAGTTCCCTGGGCTGAGCTCAAACCTGCAGTCCTCCTGCCTCAATCTCCCAGCAGTGTGCCCCAGTTCAATATCCTTGTTTTAAATTCAAATGGTAAAATCGTAACAGTAGGATTTCCCTACACCCTTTGTCTTGTCCTAAAGTGTATTACTGACAAATATTACCATATGTTTTCAAAATATAATATGCTGTTTAAACTTATACACACATTGTAGAAAGACACAGTGAAGCTAATTAACGTGTCCACCACTGTCCCAGTTTATACCCCTTACGATGAAATGGAAGGAATTAACCTCGACAATAGTGAAATGCGCGTTATGACCGACTGTGAGCACCACGCTGTGCAGCAGAGCACTGGACCTCCACCTGCAGCGTGATGGAAGCATGTGCCGTTTAACCAACCTCCTTCCCCGGCCTGTCCTTCCCTCTTCACCAACAGCCTCTGGCAGTGCCCTCTTCCTCCTTGTTTCTATGGGGAGCCACCTGCCAGTGAGATCAGATGCCGTCAGTTGTCCTGAGAGTGGCCTACTCCCCTGGAGGTTTCTCGTGTTGCTCTCTGACTCAGTATGAGCACTTACCCAGAGTTTGCCCGTGTACCCGCTGTGCCTCTCTCTATTCAGATTCTATCAGGTTCAGTTGAAAACACAAGCCCTATGATGAGCTTCCTTTCTACTGATTGGTTACGTGCTTGCGGTACAACATGATTACCTCGTGGTGCGGAGTCTGCACATGCGCATCATGCAGCTCACTTTCTGTCCCCTCCCACCAACCCCTCCCTATACCTTTCGGCTCTTGATGCCCTTCTAATTTGTAAAAGCTCCATTTCCTTTTCGTCAGTATTTTTCTTTACCACCTTTGTCTTCCCTCCTTCCCTCTCTTATTCCCCTTCTCATTTGGAAAAGATCTCCTACTTCCTACTGTCTTTCATTTTTCTCTTCATTTACGATTCGGCTTTCTCATTAGAAGGAACTTGTGTGTCTGGTTTGTTTCAAGGTGCATCTATCTGCCTACAGATCCCACAAGTTTATTTTGCTTAACGGCAGAGTAGTACTCCTTTGTGTATCAATGTCACATTTGCCTTATACATTCATCTGTTCATGGGCACATTTCAAGATTTAGCTAAGATGAACTGTGTGCTACAAAGATGAGTGTGATATGACATCTTTCACTCAGGAAGGTACCTAGAAGGGGAGTAGCTGGGTCAAAATGAAATCCACTTGGGATTCAAAGATAAGAAAACTAACTTTTCTGGGCCTATTTATAATTTTCTGAAGAGTCTCCATACGGATTTCCCGAGGGGCTGTGCCAGTTTGCCCTCCTACCCTGTGGAACGGCTCCCCGCTGCTCCCAGCCTCACTGGCATTTGCTAGGATTTGATTTCCTGGTGCTGGCCACTATTGCTGGAGGAAGGTGGTATCTCAGCTCTGTTTTAACTTGCATCTCTCCAGTGGCCAGTGATGGGTTCTCTTCTCTCTGAATCACCAGTCGATGTCGGCTACGCAAAGATATTTAGCCCAGTTATCTGGGTGTGTCCAGCATCGGCTCCGTGGAAGGTCACGGCTCCCACTCTGCGCGGCGCCGAGTGCTTCCCACAGCCACCGCGGGCTGAGTGTCGATGTCTCTGCAGCACTCACACGTGGAACCCGCACCCTACATGCCAGGGTGGCAAGCAGTGAGCCTTCAGAAGTTGATTCAGACTTACAGATGGAACCCACACAAAGGTGATTAGTACCCTTATGAAAGGGTCCTGAGAGGACTCTTGGCCCTAGTTCTAATTTATTATATATTTTCGTAGGTTCAGATCTTAGCTCTTCACTTCATTTAATACTTAATGCATCATGTCACAAATAAATAAGTCCAGGGCTTTTTTCTTTTGTCATACAGTTTTTATATTTTCATGCGCTAGATTCCAAATAGAAGCCACACGTTATCTTTAAGGAATTTCTTCATAGCCTAGGAAACATCCCTCGAAAAGCTAAAATTAATTTTTATGTTTGTTTGAATTCTTGAGAGTAGAGGCGGCAATAATACAAATATCTATTAATTTAGTTCTTCATTAGAGAAACCAGAGCATGCAGTTCATTAGAATAACAACACATGTTTGCGTTCCTTTGTCTCCTAATAGCAGAGAACTGTTAAATTGGGTAATTTGAAACTCATCATACTACCACATTTGGCCTCTGCACGCTCAGATGCCAGTGGTATAAGTGAACAAGTTGCCCAACTGTCCATTTTTAGCAAATCTAAAAATCGAAAGACAAGAAAGAAAAGCATGTAGTTGAATAGTATTTCTTCTCTTAAACTTAGTATGTCCTGACCTGAATCAATAGAAACTGAAAGAAGATGGTATCTGTACAGTTTTCTAGCTCTGGGTCAGTTGTATACAAATATACATATAAATAACATCTTTCTAATGGTTTTGAATAGTATAGTAATGAAATTAACATCAAATATTCATATATTATCAACATCTGACCCAAATCAAATCCATCTTCAAATGATCAGGCTGACGGGTGAAAAGAATCTTGATATGAGAATTCAAAATTTGTACTGAGTTCAGCAAATGTTCCCAGTAGATTTTATATATAATATTGATTTTTTTTAGTGTCACTGAATGTAGAAAGTGAAGAGATTCTATCAGCTGAGTATTTAGATTTGAATATAAAAAATGATTTAACTGCAATTGCTGTCAAGTGAAGATAATTTAATGAAGAAAAATTAGATTATCACATATTTTTCTTTATGGGAAAATTGCTTTTGAGCTGCCTGCCCTAAAAACCATTACCATTAAATGTAGGTATCATGTCAACTGAAACTTATTTAAACAGTGATTGCAGAAGCCCCATAGTATGAGAAAAATAATCTCTGACTTTCAGTGGTTTGTTTTTAATCAAATCAAAGCATCATTTATTTTTAAAAAGCATAATTTTAAATTGTACAGTTAATTTTCCTCTGGCGACATTAACAAATAATCTTTCTTTGAGAATGTGAACCAGTAATTTCAAAATAAAAAAATTCCTAAATAAAAATCCTTTGCAATATGTAACTGACTCTTTGTCCCAGTGAATAATGCTCATAGCCCCAGCCATGGAAAGAAGTGCTCCTTTCCATTTTACCATTTACCCTTAATAAATGAGCCTTCTAATCTACCTGTAGCATTTGAAAATCATATTTTTTAAAAAGATACTATTCCCATGTGACCTCGCTTTTGGCCTTTTTGAGTCCAGAGATGTCAGAGTGGCATGGCTGGAAATGGAGGTGGGAAGTCGCGGAAAGAAGGAGCCACAGAGAGGGTGCTACACATTTCATGTGAACAGATGTACATAATCCACATCTCACTCTCTAGCGCACTTCTGCATCATGTATTTGCATACACATTGCCTGAGTCTACCAGCCCACCTAAGGAGTTTCCACTAAGCCAAGTTAATTGGTTCTAAAAATAAAATGAAAATTAACACTGTAGATTTAATAGTCGTGCAATAACCATAAAGAGCCTGCATCCCTCATCCAGAAATTTCACTGTACTTCCCTAGGGAAAGGAATTTTTTTCTCACTTCGCATGATATGCTCTAGGAACTGGCAGATTTAGAAAACTTAGAGGCAGATAAGAACAACAAAAAAAATGGTATATGTCAAGGGCTAGAGAGGAAAGATATCTGGCTTTGCCTGGTAGTTACCACAGGCCTTGCTCACGGCTCAGCTCAGAGCCAATGATTCAAAACTCCCAGGTGCTGCGAATGACATTAAGTCATTCTTCGTTGTGGCTAAAGTTTCGTGATGTACACGCACCATACTTTCTTTATCCGTTCTTCTGCTGGTGGGCATCTAGATGTTTCCAGAGTTTAGCTATTGCAAATTGTGCTGCTATAAGCATGTGTATGCATGTACCACTGTAATTTAAGGACTTTAATTCTTTCTGGAGTATACCCGGAAGATGTATCGCTGGGTCAAATAGAATTTCTACTGTTCTTCTGAGGGGTCTCTGTACTGATTTCCATAATGATTGTAATAGTTTGCAGTCCCTTCAACAATGTGGGAGGGCTTCTTTCTCCAATATCCTGGCCAGGATTTGTTTCTTATGTTATTTATGATAGTCACTCAGACTGGTGTAAGATGGAATCACAAAATTTATTTGCTTTGCATTTTCCTCATGTCTAAAAATGATGAGCATACCCTTTTCAGGCAAATGGATAGATCTTGAGATCACAGTGTTAATGAAACATGTGTGATGACTAATTTAAATACCGCATTGTATCTCTTGACTGATAAACCCAAAATACAAATAAAGAGTCAACTAAAGGCAGACTATTTTAAGGAAGGGGAACAGTATCAGGAGAAGGGAAGGAGAGAAGGATATATATTCAGAGCTCCCTGTGGATGAAAAAAGCCAGACCAATGGATTGAAAGAGGGAGACCACATGTCTGGTACTCTGAATTCTTCAGGCTGCCCAGAGTGCTGGCTTATGAGACCTGCTGGGACACAGCACAGTCTAGTCGCTTGTAGCCCAGTGAAAACAGAGACAGCAGTTGAACCTACCTTATAACTGGTGTTCACAACCATCCCTGTGACTCAGCACAGAGAGAATGGGGAGCATGTACAACTGGATCTAAGTTTCTCCTGGAAATGAAAGAACTGATGGGCATCCAACAATTTAAACTTTCTTAGAGCCAATAAGGACAAGGTTTTGTCCTGCTTGTTTCTGAATGCTAATGAGATCCAGCATACTCATACACTTTGGAGCTGCATAAAATAAAGTGGGTTGGGCTAGACTAGCACCAAGGTTGGAATGGTCTCAAGAGTGTCTGGCCAGTAGGACTAGTGGAAGCCTCCTCCTGAACACGGCCAGCTCATGCAGGCTGGGAGACTGCTACACTTTAGATCACGAAGCCCTCCCCTCCACAGTCCTTGATCCCCAGCATAGGCGACTGGAAGTGGTGGAAATTTTAAGGGGTGGGGCTGAGCAGGAGGTCCTCAGGTGACTGGGCTGCCCCTCAAAGGGATTATGGGATAACTCATCTTCTTTTTCGTTTTTCTCTCTGGATTATGATATCAATGGTTTTGTTTTGCCATACTCTGCTGCCATCATGTGCTCTCTCACCATAATACCAGAGCCACAAAGTTAACCAGTCATGTACTGGAACTTCCAAAAGTGTGAGCCAAAGGAAACCCTTTCCATGTATAAGTTTATTATCTCAGACTTTTTATGGTAACCGGAAGTTGAGTAACAGGGAGGGTTGATGCTTTCTTATACAGGAACACCAATACAAAAAGTGGAAAGAAAAGATGTAAGACAATATGTTTGAAAACAAGGAACAAGATAAATTTCTACAATCTTACCCTACTGAAACAGAATTATAGGAGTTACCTGACTGCATGCCGAGAATACCCATTGTGAAGATGCTCACAATAAGCAAGGGAATAATTATGCTTTATTATGGTTGATTCATTGCATCAACTTGAGAAGTTTAGAAGCTTAACTAAGTAACTCAGCAGTTCTACATCCTGGGGTGTAGAGGACATGCCCTAGGGTGGCTGCTATGTCCTAGGATATTGTAATGGTTGATTCATTGTGTCAGTTTGAGAAGTTTAGAAGCTTAACTATGTGACTCAGCAGGGGGTCAGGGCCCTCACTTGGAAAACACCCTGAGCCTGTGCAAGAGGAGGGCACGGAGATGGCATGAGTGCTGCACCCACTCTAAGGCAGGTAACCTGCATACACTATAAAAGAGGAAAAGAGGCTTGCTCTCCTCCCTTTTTGCCCTTTTTGCTCTTGCTGCTTTTGCAATTTTGGGGCATCAGGCATTTTGTCCCATCAAGGAGAAAAATAACCAAGACACGTTTATTTACATATATGTATTGGTTACTTTTCTCTCATTGCTGAGACAAAATACCCAAGGACCAAAATGAAGGAAGGAAAGGTGTATTTAGCCTAGAGTTTGGGGAGGTCTCAGTCCATACTTGGCTGGTTCTGAGGAACGGTGGCACATAGCAGAGGGCAAACGTTCATGGCAGCAGAGCACAGCAAAAACAACCAGCAAAAGGAAGGAATGGCGGCAAGCAGTCTCTTTTTCTCCCCTACATTGTAAACAACCTACCCCACCCAGAGGGCGGGTAGCACTCACATCATCTCCACGCCCTCCTCTTCCACAGGCTCAGGATGTGTACAAAGTAAACAACCTGTCTTCCTGCTGACTCACTCAGGCAAACCTCTAGCCTCCCCAAGTTGACACAATGTATGGACCATGACAATATAGCCCCCAAGATCTTCTGAATGAATGTGGCATTTATCCCCAAAGAATATCCATGGACCTTACTTGGGAAAATAACTTACAGCTACCAAATTTCAGGGGGCAAGCGTAGACATTCGTAGGGAAGCCTTCAAGTTGCATGGAGCACTCAGGGGAGATGGTCAAGCTGAAAATCAGGAGATGAAAATTCAGAACGACTCACTGACTGGCTGTCAAGCTTTCTGAAACAATGTGGTTTCTTGCTACCCAGTCAGCGAGTCATTTAGAATTTGCAAAATTGTCTAAAATGCTTTGACAAATTTCCATAAGTTTCTGTTGTGCATGAGTATCCTTCAGAAGTGAGGCTAAATTTGGATCCACTCTATGGTCTGTGGCTTGCAATGTCTGTGTGTGTATGAACATATATTACTACATGTAAAACTACTGAAATTTAAATAACTTTACAGTTTTTTATTCTTTGTTTCCTGTCCCTTACCCATCATCTAAAAAGCTTTCCTTAACAAGGCTGAAAATATAGGCATTTTCTAAAGTAGTTTGTGAGCTCAGAAATGTAAATGTCAGATCAGTGTGCAAATCTTTCCTAGAAGCTGGCTGCTCTCATTGTTCGATGGTTGGTGAGAAACGGTGCAGTGAGTGAGCCTGGTTTATAGTAGCCAGTGTGCTGGCACAACCTTACTTTTTTTGGAGTTTTCAAACCATTTTTTATTCACACATGTTTGCAGTACACGCCGTTTGAAACCGTCTTTGGGAGTGGGAACACGCACATAATGCACCTCACTTACTTCTGATTCCCTTCCACTCCCCTCACCTTTCTCCCTGTCCCTCTAGTTCTCCTTTGCTCATTTTCACCTGTTTATAGTAGACTCACCTCACGTATATGGTGTATGTTTACCTTCACTGAGTGTATTGGGTTCCTCTACATGGTATGTTTTCTTCTGCTTATTTCACCTTCCCCCCCGCCACCCTTAGTCTCTTGAGTCCTTTCCCATTTTTAAGAGATCCATTCTCCTGTCTCCTGTCCATCCTCTATTAAACTGTTTGTGCCGTGCCTTACCCAAATGAGAGGCACCACACGTATTTAAGCTGTGTTTGGCTTATTTAACTGAACATTGTATTTCTCAGTGCGTCTACTGTCCTACACGCATCTCCGATCGGTCCTTCATAGCTGAGTCGTACTCCATTCTCTCTGCGTCTCGGTCTCTCTCTCTACCATCTGTCCATCTGTCTTCTATCGATCTATCTATCCATCCATCCACCCAACTACCCACCCACCTACCTACCTATCATCACATTTTCTTTATTCAATGGTATGTTGATGCATATATACAGCTGCTTCAGGATTTAGCTATCATGAGCTGTGCTGCTATAAACATCGGTATGCACATGTTACTGCAGAATGATGTCTTAAGCACTTTGGGAAAGAGACTCAGACGGAGGTCAGCTGGATCATACGGAATTTCTCATTTCAGTTAAGAAATCGCCATACTGATTTCCCTAATGGTGGTACTAGTTTATATTCCCATCAAATATGTAAAAGTGTTGCTTATTATTATTTTTAAACTGAAGTCTAGTCTTCTAAATAATAAGAGCATGAATCACCTCTCCCTCGTCATTACCAAGTACAATAGTGATGGCACTGTGCTAAGCGCTGTACTCACATTAACTTATATACTCTTAATCGCACAAAGAAATCTGCTGCTGTGACATCACAGATCATGAAGCGGGAAAGCCAGGCTCAGAGAGTAGAAATCAGGCCCACATTACAGTGGAGCTATGAATCGAGCCCACGCTGTCAGCTGTGGCGGGAGAGGGTCCCAGAAACCCCGGCACTTGGCACACTGCCCTGGGATGAGCACTGTGAGAAGTGAGTGCACCTGCACAGGCCACACCGAGGTGCTGTCATGGACTGCAGGGCCCCGGATGTTGGCCCCAAAGGCTCTTAAGCTAGAAGCCACTAAGAGGTGGGGCCTAGTATAAGATGCATAGACACCTGGGAACATCATCTCTGGAAAAGATGAACATAGTTATCATGGATCCCTCTTAGATCTCACAAGAGAGGATTGTTATGAAACAAAGCAAGCCTGGCCCTGAATCGTCTGCTTTCCCATCTCACCATGTGACCTCCTCACACCACATGCTGGAGACGCCAAGGTGCCTCGGTCAGGAGACCTCCCCGAGGCTGCACAGATAGGGCTGCCCGGGATTTTGTTACAGCCACAGAAAATGCACGAACACAGTGCTTTCCTTTCTCTACAGGCCACTACCGAGGCCGACTTCTGATTGGTCACTGCTCTCGTCTCTGGGACAAAGGGCCTGGGCCCTGTACCTTGAAGGAGCGGGTGTACGCTGGCCCACAGCTCAGACGTCCCTGTCCGTGTTCAGCAGGCCTGCACAGGCGAAGGTACAGCAGAGCGTCTGGGCCTAGGAAAGCTGC
>PVLD010035418.1:0-11811 GCA_004027595.1 Dinomys branickii | reverse complement strand
GCAGCACAGCTCCTGACAAATATCTTCTTCCATTCAGGGAAACATAAGACTGTTATCCCTGTGATTCTCAGGAGCCTGGCTATTCTTGACCCTGCACTTGCTTAGCTCTCATTGCACCTTGGCCTGCACGCAAACTCCAGGTCAAAATAAATCCTGGTTTCCATCTTCATCTTGCTATCCCACATCCATACATTGGATGATAATCACCATTTTATGGAATCCCAAGTCCCCTCCCTCCTTCAATGCATGGTCAGGCTCTACTTTTCCAAGATTCGGTCATGCCTCCCTTGCAAATGCTTCCTTCATCCTGTAGCCAGAAAGGGCCCCTCACTCTGCCTCCTAAAGCTCTGACTACCTGCACCTCCCACCAGCACCTCCCCAAATCTACCTGCATTTTGTTCAGCCTGTCCCCTTTCTAGCAGGACCTCTCACTAACTCTGCCTACTTCTACCTTATTCTGAAAATCCATACTGTGATTTATCTCTTTGACCACATTTTAATTCCCATAATGCTGTCTTTTTCTCATTTGATATATCTCCCATGAATAGCTATCTCAATCACTGTCCCTTGTCCCTGGAGGATGCTCCACCTAAACATGTTGGGGAGTGTGTAAGAGCCATTTCGTTTCTTTTCATTGTATATCCCTCAACTGAGGGACTCTCCCAAAAGCTTTACATACAAAACCTGCAAGGTTTGATGAGACAGAGGCATACTGGCAACTTGAAGTCTCATCCTTCTACACGTTTTAACAGGATCAGAGTCACAACTGTTTGAGAATTCTTTGTCATCATGAGGTTGGATCATCCCTGTGCTATGTGCACTGCAGATCCATGGGAGAAGCTCCATTGCCTGGTGGCTCCAACAGGGTCTGAGAGCAAAAGCACTGTGGTTTCAGTTTGTTCTGAAGGGTTCTCCTTCCAGACGCACATGTGATTCCCTTAGAGGCAAGATTTCAATTTGGTTATGGGGATAAAAGTGGAGCTCTGGAACTCCACACATGCCAGGGAAAACCACTGCTACCAGCTGCGGTGAGCTGCCCTATTCCAGCAGCACTGAGGCTGAGGGTCACTCACAAAAGGGGGACGTGACCTACTGCTCAGTTCAGCTTTAATCTGATCCAATCCACGGGGAACACTAATGTACTTGGGAGAGATTCTCAGGACATCTCCAAGTAGCCTGAGTTCCGTCTTCTCTATGCATATTGAAAAAGTTTTTTTTCAGAACACTCAGAGCTCAGACAGTGCTGAGAACAGATGAGAGGTGAGGACAAACCAAAACATAAAATGCTACCACCTTGTCTGGACACATCCAAGCAGCACTGTGGATAAAGTGACCCACAAGGACTTGGTCACCCATTATCAGACGCTGGGGTCACTCTCAGCTGGCAGAGTCACTAGAGCTAGAGGAACACGGTCAGTCTATAGAACACAGGGCTGAGCTAAGCCCCTCTCCACATTGGCCCTGCTGTCTCCCCTCCTGTGCGATCTGCACCTGCCACACACTTGGTCCATAGCCAGACTCTGCGGTGGCTTGTCAGGGTCCAGAGATAAACATAAACTGCAGTCTCAGGTCACATGGGCCAACTTCCAATATAACAGATAAGATCAGACTGAATGTTTACACAAATTATTCTTTAATCTTATGGATAGTGGTGCTTCTTTTCAAATTTTCCCTTTGCACATATTTGACTAGATCATATTCACATAATTAAAAGGATTATTTCATGCACCTTTATAAAGCTGGGGGCCTTGATAAATTATTTCCTGGACTTGGCTTAGATTTCATTTCACCTCACAGTCTTCACAGGTTTTGTAAGAGTGCATTTCTGTCAGAGTGGTCAGAATAACAGACCTGCATGTCACCCACAGGAGCATGGTCCCAGGTATGGCAAGTGCGCATACACTGAAACACACCAACTGGGTATCCATTATATCATGAGAAGGACTGAGACTGCCACAGAAAGGCTGTGTGCTGCATTTTGTCCAGGTTGTTCATTTACTTTATTCATATAATTATAGAATTTTCATCTTTAAAAACAACAGCCAAAGAAATCTCATAGCTCTCAATCATTTTCATAAACTAAAAATACTGACCATTTTCAAAATATTGGTAATTATAGTCAAATCTCTGTTGTAGATATAGATTCAAAGTGTCATTGTAAAAAAAAAAAGTCATTGCAACAGTGCTTATAAAAAATGATAAATTTCATTTGGGAATTTCTCTGTCCACTCTACAAACTTGTTTTTCACTACCCCACACAAAAAAGGTAGAGTCATCTGCTTTCTTTAGGAAACAGAATTAAAATAAAAATTAAAAAGAGCCAGGTGGGTAACATCTGGGAGTATGAGTGAGGACAGTAAGACACGAGAGTCTGTGTCACCTGTAATAGCCAAACAATGATCCCAGTGAAGGGCCAGAGGCATAGAGGGACCAATTAGTGAGAAACACCTGTCTCACTTGGGGAAACCATGCCTGCATTCAGGTCCCTTTAGGGAAGCTGACCAGTGCCTCAGGGCAGATCCAGTCCCTCCAAGGGAGCTTGGCAAGACTGGTGCTCCTTAGCTTGGGCTGCTGCTTTATACTGCCTATTTCCCAAGGACTGGCTCCTGCCAGCCTTGTCAGTGAGTAGGAGCAGGTTCAGGGAGCTGACAGGTGAAGAGATGAGATGTTCATAGCATTGAGCCAATGAACAACCCAAACCAGGGTTCTGGCCCCAGCAGAAGCACCCAAAATACCTAGGCCAGAACAACACTTGCAGAAGCCCATGTCTCAGACAATGGTGAATGCCCCACCCTGTCACTTGGTCAGTAGCACAGCCTACTACCAGGCATCATGAGGATTGAGCTCCTCAGAGGAGCTAATGGCCATGCGTCTTGGTCACCTGTGAGTGTGGCTCTCAGCATTCAGCTTTTGAGGACCCATTTATTTACACAGTGACCAAGCACATACTTCACCTGACCTTACAATGGCCACAACTCATCTCTGGCCAGTTTTAGGGCAACACAAATTGCTGTGCCCTGAGCAGATGGTGCTGACTTGGGCTAGCCCTGATCTGGCCTTAGCAAACCTCTCTGTCCCTAGAAAGGTCATCTTAGTGTTGTGTCTTTTCGAGGACCCGGGCCATTTGATGCGGAAACATGGCTGGCTGGTCACAGTTTCTCTCAGACAACAACACACTACTGGACTTTGCTGGTTATCTCAGGTCTGGCCAGGGCACCACTCAGGCTGGGTCCACCTTGGTGTCCATCCACATGCCTCAGCATAGGGGGTTTATGCCTTAATCTTGATGGATTGAGTGATACAGTTATCATGTCACTGGGTTACTTACACAGATGGGAGGACAAGGTCTGTTCATTCATTACCTTCCTTTAACTCCTCACCCTGCCTCTACCTACCCCAGAGTATCTGCACAACCTTTAATTCCTGACACGTGTGTACACCAAGGGTAGCACCCCTGATCCTCACATGCCATTGCAGTATGAGGCCCAGTCATCTGTTCATTCATTAGAAAGTTCTGGAACCAGGTCCAAGACACATCTCAGGGATGCAGAGCAGGACTGGACATAACCGTATCTTTTCTAGCCCATCAACCAGAAAAAGGTGTGGCCAGCACATTTTTCAGGGAGACTGCAGTGGTGATTGTAGGAGTTCTGCCCATTGCCTCCATACACCCAGATCCTCCTGACCGTCTGTGCAAAGACAGAGGTTTAGCACTGGTGGCACATCCCTGCATGTGAGGACAGGGACACACATTCATTCATGTTCACATCCCAGAGCTTATAGCAACGACCAGTTGCTCTAAGACAGTGGAAACCGAGCTCCATTGCCTGTGAAACCCTGATGCTTCTGAGTTCCCTGGGGGGTGATCATGAGGCAAGAACTTCATGTAAAATCACAATGATACTTGGTTCGTTCTCCTCCCCTAACTTCTTCCCCAGTGCTCCCCCACAGTACGTCCTCATATCCAGTATTCATGTCAGGACCTCTCCCTCTTCTCCACTGCTGGTAGGAATACAGCTTGGTGAAATCTCTGTGGAAATAAGTTTGGAGATTCCTCAGCAAACTAGGTCTAGAGGTGCCACTCAATCCAGCTATTCCCCTTCTGTGTATTTTACCAGAAGATTTGTAAACATCATATCTCAGTGGTATATGTGCACCCATGTTCATAGCGGCACAATTTGTGATTGGTAAATTGTGGAAGCAACACAAAAGTCCGTTCACTGAGGGCTGGATAAAAACAGTGTGCTACTTTTATAAAGTGGAGTATTACTCACCTATAAAGAAAGATAAATTCGAGTCTTTTATAGGAAAATAGTCACAACTAGAGACCATACTCATAAATGAAATAAAACAGATCTTCATATGTAAGCAACATATTTTGTCACTAGTGTAAGAACCTGAAAGAGTGAATAAAAACTAGGAGGTATGATAGACATTGTGAAATGAACGGAAAAGGCTCAAAAGTGATGGGCAACTGGGTGTGGGCAAGGAGAAGAGAAAGAAGAGGAAATTATGTATGTCTGTATATACAGGAGAGCTAACAGTTGCACTACTGTTTCTATTACTTTACTGAAAGGAACAGTTAAAGATTACTGGTTTGATATCATCATTGCATGTCTCTATTTGTTTTCCTGAGAAACAATTTTGAAGATACCAATACGTAATACAACAACCATTGTTAATTTCCTACCACTTTGTCTGTAACTCTGTATTGTGTGCATTGTTCTTATGGTATTTTGAAAATGGATGTCTGTTTGTTAGTATGTTTTCTTCCTTTATTTTTAAAGTAAGAAAAGAAATATATACCATCCAACAGTTAAATGGAAGCTGGAATAAATATTTAAATATCAAAATGTTTTAACTTCAGAGCAAGGAATAGTACCTAGGCTTTTTAAAAGGCTGTTTAATAATAACAGAGAGTTAGAATAAGTTCATAGAAAAAAATCAATATGACATAAAACCCTGAAACAGGTTGTGCCTAGTAATAGAGCTTCAAATTACATCAAGAAAAAAACGATAGAATATGCATATAACCTAAGACCAAGCAATTCCACCCACAGTTGTTTACCTAAGAAAAGAACATGACCACAAGAGGGCTTGCACACAGTTGTTCAGGGAAACTTTATTTCAAAGAGTAAAAAGTGAGGAACTATAGCAACCCACAGGAAATGCATAAATGCAGTGTGCTATATTCATCGAATTTAATGCTAACCAAAAAAAATTTAAAAGACCAAATACTGATACTCATAGAAGCATGAACAAATCTAAAAACTACTGTGCATGAAAAAGGCTATATGATCCCATAATGTGAAGTCTTACAACACAAACAACTGATGACTGCTAAAGAATCAGAACAGTTATGACCTGGAGAGAGGATGGGGCATGCACAGGCCAAGAAGCCAGTGACTGCCCTTCTGGGGTGAAGGTACATTCCATATCTGACATGGGTTATGTTGCACAGCTGTGTGTATTTGCTCAAACTCGATAAATGCACATGCTTAATGATGAATTTTGTTGTTGGAAAATTGTATCTTAATATCACAGAAAGGGTCAAAGCTGTAACAAAAGTGAGACTCTAGTTATACTCAGAAATATTTAAAGAGAACTAAACTGATGTTTGCAGCTGCTCTGATATGCACAAAACTGGATGGATGAACACATGATTAAATAAGTAAGGAGACAACTGTAGTAACAAGTTAATGGTAAAGTACAGGTGATATGTGTATCAATGTTCCCTATGAAGATCTGTCAATTTTGCCCTATATTTGAAGCCTTTTACAGTAAAACATTGCAAATATTATTGTCTTGGATACAAGGTAAAATATATATCTCAAGAATAGATCTAGGAGACTGGGAAGAAAATATCAGACCACCCCATAAGGCAGATAGGATTGGGACCACAGAAAGCCAGATGTGCCATCAGGCCTGTGTGCACAAATGTGCTGACTGCACTGACAACCCACACCCTACCTATGAACAGGACACAGATGGGCCAGCTCTATCACGTGTTGTAGTGCAGCAGACAGAAGATGGCCACAGAGAGGTCATGTACCACGGCTGTGAGCAACAGCAGCTGGGCCCCCAGAGACCCTGTCAGAAAGAAGGGCTGGTCCAGGCAGCCCCTGTAAGAGGTTGTGTTATTGTTGGCCACCAGGTCCTCCAGCAGTTTGGGGAAGTGGTAAACATGCATACAATGTCTAAAAGGGCCAATTTTGTGAGTAACAAGTGCCTTGGGTTATGGAGAACCGGATTCAGGCTGATGGCCATCAAGATAAGCATGTCTCTTGTGAGAAACACAAGATAAAGGAAGCAGAAGGTCAAAACAAAGGCTAGATTGAACAGTCTCCAGAGAACGTCTGTAGGATAAACTGTACTCCATGTGTGTGGTTATTCGCTGCTATTTCCTCACCATCCCCTGAGGTTGCTGGGGTGTTGTGCACATTGAGTAGAACACAGATGGGCCACCTCTATCACATGTTCCTGGAGCCAGTCCTGATGGACAAGGTGCAAGATGAAGGACAGCCTGTTTCGCTGCACTGGATTCTACTGAGACTAATTTGCTGCGGGCACCTTTGCTGCAGAAAGCACAAATTAAAACCATTCTGTAGTTCCTATACCCAACAAAGTATAAACTCTCCACTCTGGAGACAGTGGTCCATAAAATTACCTCTGCCTGTTTATGCCAGGTATCATCCCTCCATAAATGACAGAAAGTTCAGTGTGAGACTTTATTCATTTTGATTTTGAGTATGGCCTATGTTAACTGAAGATGCAGAGCTTACTGTCCATACCATATGTCATCCCCACTGGGGCAGCCCATGGACCAAACCGGTTACTGAACATAGATCCTAAGGATAGTGAGCCACAACAGCTGGGGGAGGACAGGTTTTATAGAGGCTGAGGAGGGTGTTGTTGAGAGGAGGCACATGTTCAATGATTAAAAAGGGTCTTGCAGACAGGGCTGCTCCCACATGCATCTGAGACTGATGTCTGGCTCTTGGAGGCAATTTCTCTTAGTGATCAGCTTTGTTAGATCAATGTGATACAACTTGTTCCTAGAAACCACAGCTGCGTAATGACATAGGGGAAAGAAACTCGCAACCTGCTAGATGTCTGGTATGATTTTGTGTTTTCTAAAATTGGAGAATGAATGTTAGGAACAATAGAGGTTAAGAGCAGAATGTATCTATTGGGGGAAAGAAAGCTTCTGTCTGAGAGAGAGGCAGAAAGGGTCTCGAGTGGGTTGCCAAGGAATCTGCCTTTTCTAGGGATTTTGATAGAGCAAATCAACAAGGTGAGGCAGGTCCAAGGTTGGAAAAATGGGAAATCGCAAGGTGGGCATGAGGTGGGACAAAGCTATCATGAACAAGTAAGATCATGAGCATAATTGCTCAGGTAAAATTGATTAAATAGGCATCAAATGTGGAAGTGAGTCACATAGCAAGAGGTTATGAATATAGAACAGGAGCTTTTTCTGCAGGGGGTCGGTTTAGTGGTTCTTCCTGGCTTTCTCAAGGTGATCAGTACCTATTTAGACTATCAGTCCCTGACGTTTATCCTCAGGAAATATGTGGGTGCATTTATTTTATCTTTATCTTGAGTTCTGGCCCATAGTGGAGGTGCCTGTCTCTCTCACATTGGTAAGGTATTGTCTTCTGCAATGGCTGCTTTGAGGGTCTAGCCCTATCTGACTGCCTATAATATTTTATCTAACTTAGATGTCTATAATAGGAGCAATTGCCTTTTGTGATCGGATTTGTAGATCAATTGTAAATCAACTTGTTCATATATATCCCTGCTCTTGACCTGTGCCAGCTCTTGTGTGCAGGAAACATCCCTCTAAAGTGGGCAGGAGAGCAGGTTTTCTCCTTCCCCTGTACCAAATCAAGATTGTGCCTCAGTGGGTATGAGATTATGGCAGACCTGGGGATATATTAAGATATCAATATAACCAACCTCAGACCAGCCCCCAAATCGCCCAGCCAATGTACCAACCAGCTCCCAAGCCTGTACACTCTAACACCCACATCACGTGGTTATCACATCACTCATGTGACTCTCCAGACCCCCTGGCTGGGGCCAGCTCACGCCAAGGAGCAGGAAAATCAAAAAACATCAGGGTGAAACATCCAGTCCCATCTTTGTTTCTACACCTGTACCTAGCCCAGGCATCCTCATAGAGTGGGCAGCTGGAGCCCCCAGAACCTGCCATGGACACTCTCATGACCTATGGGTGCATGTCAACAGAGCTCCATGACATAGCCATATAGGGAAGACTATCTCCTCCCACCTGAACAGACATTATTGATTTAGAGACATTAGGACCTTGTGGCTTACTGATGAAGCTGGAGAACAGGACTGTTCAGGGATTTGACAGCTCTTCCTATGGTAGCTTTGACTTTCTCACCTCCCCTACACAGAGTCGCAAGGGTGAGGGGCTCATTCCTGCAGTCCTAAGGGTGGGTGAGTGAGTGAGTATTGCTGCTGGCCATTACCCAATCCAGGACCTACACCATACTCATGGTTTCTCAGCATGTGGCCAAGGTCTACCTTGAGCCAGCACAGGTCCCTACAGCCACTCATGGCTGCAGCTTCTGAGTCCCCAACCCCAGTTGCCTGTAGCTCTTTGGTCTGCATGTAGCTTTGCACCCAGAGCCTTACATCAGATTCACAGGAACCACCCTGCCTATCTTGAAGATCCTCATCTACCCCAAAGGCCAAAGCATAGGGTTGGGCATCTGCTTATCCTGACCAAAGGCCAGACAGAGCCCAGAGCAGACCTGTGGAGGTCCAGGCATTTGAAGTTTCAAACTGAAACCATGAAGGAAATGAGCAGCCCGATTTCAATCACATTTCCATCCATGTTAAAATTGTTAGGTTCCCTGCCTGAGACCTGCTCATCCCTATGGCCATGGTCCAATGCTGATGGTATCTAAGCTCCCCTTTTCCAGAAACCCCAGTGGTTTCTCTTATCCGGTTGCCTTTGCCACAGCCCGTGTGAGCCAAAATTAATCCAATCCCCTTCTAGCACGTTATGCTGAACAGCCTACATCAGCCACCCTCTGCCAATCCCTTTGGAGTACATATAAGTTCCAACCCTGTCCTTTCTCTTCAGAGAGCCAGCCCATCTTCTGTTAAGCTGACTCCCTCCACATCCACATTAAACTTTTATAACTCATTGTTTATCTGTCTCCTCCTTTCCTCTGCATCGTTTTGGATTGAGTACCTAATTTTACCTCAATCAGTTTGTTCCATGATTTGACCGGACAGGGGGTAGTGGGTCGCCTTGCTCTTGGGGAGTATATCCCCCAGTTGAGCCCCCCTCACTCCTACAGACCTTTCACCTTTCCTTCTCTTTGTTCCTTCTCTCTCTCTCTTTCTGAGACTGGAGAACCCCTCACATTGCCATTTCTAGCAGATCCCACACCAGCTTCATCTCATTAGCTCTCAAGGTGAGCCTTCCCTCTCTCTCGGGCTGCCTATCCATAAAGTTGCGGCTGCCCTGGTACACCCCCATGTCCTCCAGTCACATCCTTTGGGACCTCCCACTTGTATACTCTGGTGATGACTGGTGAATTCATTGTTGGGACACGCTCATAGGTCCTTCAGGACTTACCCTTTGCCTTCCCTGGTGACAGGTGGTGAAGTCATTGTTGGGAAATGCTCATCCCCTTTATTGGGGCATGTTCTTGATCACGTTTCACTGGAGGGTGATGATCTGCTGATTTACGACCTCCCTTTCCCCCGGCTCACTATCCCAATTTGACCACAAAATGGGCAATAATCAGTCTTTATCCAACAAAACCACACACTTGGGCTTCCTTCTTAGGCACTTAGATACTCTTCGGCTACAACAAAACCTCAGGCAAAAAAAAGTAATTTTCCTCTGACAAACAGCTTGGCCTGCTTATGGCTTAGATAACTCTGAACAATGGCCTACTGAGGGTACACTGGATTTCAATATGATAAGAGACTTAGATAACTTTTGCTAACAAAACAGCAAATGTGGGGAAATACCCTATGTCCAAGTGCTGTTTGAACTGCAGGCTTGCACTGATTTGATTCAACCCTGTAAGGCATACCAAGTTCTTTTGGCAAGCTCCGCAGGATCCCTCCCCTTGTCAGTCCACCATCGCGACACTCCCCCATCCTGCCTTTCCGACCCAGTAGACAATGTCCCTACCCCTCCCTACCCTCCCAATCCTCGTGGTTCTTTGGTTCGTGCCTCTGCTTCATCTCTGGCTACACTTCCAACTCTTGAGGGCATCCAGTCACCCACTACACCCTCCTTGTCAACACCCTTCATGTCCACCTCCTCGCCTTCCACAGACAGCAGCCCTCCCTCTCTATACCCAACATTGTCTCCTCCTTTCTTCTGCACTGTGTTAGACTGAGTACCTAATTTTACCTCAATCAAAAATAGGTAAAAGCAAATCTCTCTTCAGAAACACTCACCCAAAGACAGGAGTAGGTGGTCCAAAAGTACGAGTTAAGGGAGAAAGCAGCTCACAGCAGTGGAGGAGCTGGCCCTGACTGATGCCATGTGAACTGGAAATGTCCACGTGTCACAGATACTAGTGATGAAGCCAAGAGTTTAGAGCTTCTCTTCTTCTATTCCACATCTCCTTGTTGCTGCTGACCTCTAAATATAGTCCACTGCCTTGGAGTGGACACTGAGGTTACTGGGGAAGTATGATGCCCCCAGGAGCAGCACTTGTGAGCAATTTACCCGCTTGGAATTGAACAGAAGTCCCTGCAGAGAATAGTCTCCAAGCTGAGACCAGAATAGGACCCTGAGGGCTCAGAGATTGAATGTGTGCTGGAAGCCACAGGCTTAGAATCCAGCATGACAGGTCCTGGTGAATGCTACTAAACCTGAAAATTTTCTCTTTCTCTGCCTCTACCCTAAAGGATATCCTTGTCAAAGGCCCATACAAGGGTCCTTATGTCACTGTCCCTGTGGGAAGATAAGGTCATATTCTAGATAGACTGTGTTTCATAGAACAGAATCTAGATTCATCCCCAGCCAGCTTCCCCTATCTTTAGCATCTTACCGTCCTATGACCTTGTCATTCTATCAGTGAACCAATGTTGATCTATTCATATAACCCAAGTCCATACCTACTTGTCTTTCCTGGGTATTTGCAAATAACTTCTCTGTCCACATCACATTTAATTTTCTTCTTAGGCTTTTCTTGACTGTTAAAATATTATAGACAGCTAAGTGAGGTAGAAATATTATAGGCAGTCAGACAAGGCTGGGCATTCCGGGGAATCAAGACAAGAAGTAAAAACACATGACAGCTTTGATCAGAGACAAATCAGTCCAAGGCCAGGCCTCAAGATAACAACAAAAGTACCATGCCTACTACTCTCCAGATAAGTGATAACACCTGGTCTAACAAAATCTAGACAGGCATCAATGACCTCCATGGGCAAAAACTGCTCTGAGATCCATCACCTACCTGAGAAGTTCTTTGATCTTTCCATGCCTGCTTACTATATGACATGCTTCCCCATTGGATCAAGATTACCTAAGCAGCTGTACTTATAATCTTACTGGTTGATCATAGCTATAACCCACATTGTACCCATGAGGGTTTTGTTCTATAAAATTTCACTATAAAGTAGGGTCCCCAGCTACCCATTTGGGTCTCCTCCTCTCCCTCTGGCATGAGATTCCTATCTCTTAAGAAATATTTCTTGGCGGAGACGCCCGGCGGTCCCACGTTTCGCGCGTGTCGGGCGAGCCGCGCGGGGGATCCCAAGCGCCGCCGGAAGGACGGCTCGATCCCTCCCGCCCCCCCCCCC
>PVLD010035417.1:0-11812 GCA_004027595.1 Dinomys branickii | reverse complement strand
AAGAGCGCCTGAACAACTTCATGAGTGCCAATCCACCTTACAAAATACACTCAAAGACATTCTAGACAGAGAAGAAAATGAATGCAATTTAAGAACAACAATCAAAAGGAGCCCTCAAGAAGAGCAAACAAGTAAACAGGTACCAAAAGTAAGAAACCAACAGCAAGTGAAGGACACGACAATGATAAGCCGACACATATTGGTTGTATCCATAAATGTAAATGGCCTCAATTCACCAGGCCAAAGAAACAGACTGGCAGAGTGGATTAAGAAACAAAATGCAATGATATGCTGTATACAGGAAACATTTTACTCAAAAGAAAATCCATAGCCCGATAGTCGAAGGATGGAAAACAATCCTCCCTGTAACAGGAATCCAGAAAAAAGCAGGAGAAGCTATTATATTTGCAGAAATGTGAACTTCAAACCAAGAATAATCAAAAGAGATAAACAATGTCACTACATACTTGTTAGGGGAAAATCATAAGAGGATGAGATATCAATTTTAGCCATGTGTGCACCAAATACCAGAGCACCAAACTACATAAGGCAAATCTTAAAAGACATAAAAATCTGTATAGTTAATAACATTATTGTAATAGGGGACCTCAACACCCCTTTGACAAAAAGACATAGGTCAACTGGAAAAAACATCAGAAAATAACAGATCTGAAACAAAGCTCCAAAAAATGGACTTAGTAGATGTACACAGAGAGTTCCAACCCACAACATCAGAATACACATTTTCCTCAACAACATATGGGATTTTCTCTAAAATAGACCACATTCTAGCTCATAAAGCATACCTACATAAATGCAAAAGAATTGAAATTACCCCATGAATATTATCTGACCACAGTGCAATGAAAATGGAAATTAATGGCAAATGGAACTCCAAAAATTCCATAAACACTAGAAAATTAAACAACAACCACCTGAACATCCAATGGGTCACAGAAGAAATTAAAGAACAAAGTAAAAATCACCTACAAGAAAGAACAATGTAGATGCAACTTACCAGAATCTGTTGGATACAATGACAGCGGTCCTCAGAGGGAAATTTATAGCAGTGAACTCACATAAGGGAAACAGAAAGAGAACAAATAAATAGCCTAATGCTTCAGCTCAAACTTTCAGAAAAAGAAGAATAAGTCAAGCCCAAAGCCCAAAGAAGGGAGAAGATTATTAAGATCAGGGCAGAAATTATGCAATTGAAACAAAGAAAACCCCACAAAAAATAAATGAATCAAAGAGTTGGCTCAACAAAAACTAAATAAAATTGATAAACACCTAGACAGCCTTATCCAAAAAAGAAAGGAAAGAACTCAAATTCATGCAATAAGGAAAGAAAAGGGTGAAATTACTGCAGATTCTACAGGAATTCAGATCATTAATGCCTACTTAGAAAATTTGGCATAAATGGACAGATTCCTAGATATGTATGAATTACCAAAGTTGAGTCAAGAAAATATAAAAACCTAAACAACTCAAAATCAATTAATGAGATTGAAAATGTGATTAAAAACTTACTGACAAAGGAAAGCCCAGGCCTTGATGGATTCACAGCAGAATGTTACAAGAAATTCAGAGAAGATTTAATACCAACACTCCTCAACTCTTCAGTGAAATTAAAAATGAAGCAATTCTCCCTAACTCATTTTTGGAGGAAAGTATTATACTGATACTAAAACCAAAGAAAGACCCCTTCAGGAAAAAAAAATTATAGGTCAATCTCCCTAATGAATATAGATGTAAAGATACTCAATAAAGTGCTGGCAAATAGAATGCAGTAAATCACTAAGAAAGTCATACACCATGACCAAATCAGATTCATTCCAGGAATTCAGAGATGGTTCAACATTTGCAAATCAATAAATATAATACACCATATCAATAGAGCCAAAGACAAAAAACACACGATCATCTCAATAGATACAGAAAAAGTGTTTGACACAGTCCAACATGCATTCATGATGAAAATTCTACACAAAATAGGAATAGATGGTCTTTACCTCAACCTGATCAAAGCCATCTATGACAAACAACCAACCAACATCATACTAAATGGACAAAAACTGAAAGCTTTTACAATAAAATCAGGAAAAAGACAAGGATGTCTGCTGTCACCACTCCTGTTCAACATAGTTCTGGAAGCATTAGCCAGAGCAGTTAGACAAGAGAGAGAAATAAAAGGAATAAGTATAGGAAAAGAAGAAGTAAAATTATCACTATTTGTAGATGACATGATACTTTACATGGAAGACATCAAAAACTCCACTAGAGACCATACTCATAAGTGAAATATATCACATCTGCATGTGTAAACAACATATTGTCTCACTAGTGTAAGAATATGAAAGAGTGAATAAAAACTAGGAAGTATGATAGACATTGTGAAATGAAAGGAAAATGCTCAAAAGTAATGGGTAACTGGGGTGTGGTAAAGGAGAAAGGAAAGAAGGGGAAATTATGATGTATTTATATACAGGATAGTTAAAAGTCATACTACTGTCTTCTATTGCTTTATTGAAAGGAGGTCTTAATGATTTCTTGTTTGATCAATATGCATGTCTCTATTTGTTTTCCTGAGAAGCCACTTTGAAGATATCAGTATGTAATACAACAACCATTGTTAATTTCCTACCACTTTGTCTGTAACTCTGTATTGTTTGTATTGTTCTTATGCTATTTTGTAAACGGATGTCTGTTTGTTAATATGTTTTCTTCCTTTACTTTTAAAATAAAAAAAAAATTGCCCTGAGGAAAGCCCTTGGTGGTAATGCACTCAGGACCCCTCTTGTCTCTCAAAAGATATTCCTGTTCCCCAAAAAACCTTTCCTATACTTACTGTCCTCTGTCCTTTGGAATTCATTCTTCAATTTCAGGGCAGTTGGTACACCTGACATCTATCAGGTTGGGAATTATATTTCTCCTAGATCATTATTAGTAAATGGTAATTGAAGGTATTTTAAAAATCAAAATGTAAATAGAAAAATGAGATTTCTTTTAATTCCATATAAAAAATCTCAAGAGTCTATATACATTCATAAATAAAATCATGAGAATTTTCAAAATAAAATTAACTCTCGTGATGCTCTCAAACAATTTGATTACAAATTCAGCCTTGAGAGAAACTCTATTTTAAAGGGAATAATAAAAAAAGAACAATAGCAAAATACCAACAACATAGATAAAAACAAAACAAAGCGAAAACAATACAAATGGTGCAGGGTTTCAGAAGAAAACGGTAGGGATTAACAGTGGCTGTTATATTACACATTGTCATCTTCAATGAAGTTACTGAGAGAAACTCTAATATGAGAATTAGGCAAGTCATTTTGGGTCCAATAATAATCTTAAAGCTTCTTGTTAATTTCACCACTTGATGGAGCTATAATGCCAGATAGTTCTTAAAAGCTTATATTTACATGGAAGCAATACTTCGATAAATGAAGATAAAAATGTACATTCTTAAAAATTATTTACAAGTGTTATAATCATTACTCTTAATTTTTCCCAAGTAATTTTTGTAACATATGAAAGAGAAAACTTTGTATCACTTTGGGTTCATAGTGTTGGATAATTTGCTCATGTTTAGTTTAAAGTAGAAATACTGAGGAGTATATACCTTGTGGGATATCTCACACTGAAAATTATGAGCTATTGATAACTAAGGATGAATATTAGGTATTTTAGATATATGTGTGTGGATATTATGAGAAGGAAAGTTTAACTTTCTTTAAAATACAAGGCCTAGAAAGATCTCTTAACTAGGCAGAGGTGAAGGAAGAATGTTTGCAAGGAAGAATAAAGAAACAAGAAGAGAAAGTGTTGGTCATAGGTAAACCTACAAGATTCCTACTCTGACCCTTATGGACTCGAGTTCCAGCTAGGACTATTGTATTTGCTATACACAGATTCCCAAATCCTTATCTGAGAACTTTGTGACCAATTATTTAAAGAATTCAGAAATTTTTAGATTTTGAAAAGGAAATATCGTATTCATACCATAGACTATAGAGAATTTATTCTGGGACCACCACTCAGAGAAGAGAGTGCAGGCCTTGGCACAGGGAATGTTGATATATTTTCAGTGCAGGCCTCGGGAATCCTATGGGAGGCTTTCAGTCTGGTATAGTGTTTTAGCATCATGTCCAACTGCGGTGAGGAAAATGAATCTTCACAGTCCAATGGGATCAAACTTTGGGTACAGGCTACACCTAGAGAAAGGATGGCCTTGAGTATTACAGTTTACTAGAACTGGAAAAGGGATGATAATTTGGAGGCCTCCTAGCAGGTCTCTCAGCATCTGAAAGAGTAAATTCTTCATTCCTCCTGTGTGGCTCAGACCACCTATATGACCAGAAGAAAAGGAGAAGATTAATAAAATTTTAGGGTGACTACCTAAACTCGACAAATGGGTTTGCTCTGGTTCGAAGGTGCTCCTCCAAAGCCCATCTTCAAGCAATCCACATCATGGTAGTATTAAGCAATGAGACTTTTGGGAAATGATTAAGTCATGAAGGCAAAGACTAGGCTTTATGTAAATACTGGAGGGAACTAGATGAAGTTGTTGCACCTAAGTGATCAGCTGAGAATAGAACATATTCCCCTCAGTCCTCTTTGTGTTATGTTCTCTTGGCAAAAGAGGCAAGTACTCCTGCCAATATGCCGAATTCACGTCTTGCCTTCTGGTCACTTGCAGGGGGAATATGAAGTGTCTAAAGTGAATCATTAGCTATAAAGCTCAGTACAGCTCTTGCTGTGTATTTTAGTGGCAATGTTCTCCTCTCGAGGGAAGAGAGCCACGATTGTAGGTATGGCAAGTGTGTATTCGCTATGTGAGGCATTAATAGTTGAGGATGGAAGAGAGTGAAGTTGTTTCTACCCTGTAGTCCCAGGATACAAAAAGCCATTCCAGACCTTGCCAAAGTCCAGAAATATCCACATTTGTAATCCCGTTGAAAAGTTATTGGAATTCTAATAAATTAATTCTAATCTACCACTTCCAGTGTAACTCATGGCAAGAATAAAGACACTAAGGCATATTTGTAGTTGTGGGGAGCCAAGAGGGTCCTAAGTCCAGCTAATGCAATGGCTAATTGGAACAAAGGCCTTGACCCAGGGCCAAATCCAAGTTTTATTATTTCATGAAGAGAGGAGTGGCTCCGAGAATGTAAGAGCTGTGGGAAGTATGTGCACGTTGTGAGCACTCTGATTATCACCTCTGTATGATAGCAAGGATTTTGGATTTTATATCTAATTGAACTTTCTAGGCCTGGCTTGTTTCAATTAACGTAGTGGCCTACAGTTCCATTTTGTTTGCCCAGTTGATAGGATTGCATCTGTTTATGGCCAAATAATATTCCATTGTGTATATATACCATATTTTAAAAAATCACCTATCAGTAGATAGATATTTATATTGTCCTGCCTGGGCAGCAGTTTTTGATTGATGCAGTATGTAATATATAAAGTAACCAGTGGACAACGGGCTACAATTCCTTTGCTATAAAGTGGGTCCTTTCATCTTACATAATATTATGTGGAAAGTTTTAGTGATGGTTCCTTTCTTTTATAGGCCTAGGGCAGTGATGCTTGGTAGAGTAGCATGGACAGAAGATACACCCCCATAACTGTAATAAGTATCTGTTATCAAAATGATAACACTGTCTTTTCCAAAGTGGAAGGAAGCAAATATATATATTCACCTAGCCACCAAATGGCCAGTTGGTCTCAAGGGATTTTACTATATGCAGTGCCCAGAAATAGTGCCTGCTTCTAACATGTCGGATGGCAGACAAGAGCCATAGTTTCTGCCTATACACAGCCTCCATCTCTGTTAGCACTGATGCTTCTACTATGGGTCCATTCTTCCGGCACTAATGACAGGCAGCTAATGACTATGTCAGCTGGTCATTTAGCTTGATTGACTTTTCTGGCTATGACCTTCTCCATGGTGGAAAATCTCTGGTTGGTGTTAACATATAATATGAAATCACAACCCTTCACAATATGTGACCATGCTTATAGACCTCATGTCTATGGTTCTTGATTTCCTTGAACCTAATCTTTCAATATTTTCCTTTTAGGCCCCAGATTGATGAGACCATTTTTCCATTGCCCATGATTTTACATATGTACTAAATTTGAGCTTAGACAAGGAAGTAAGTGTTGACTCAAAGATGCAGGAGTGGGGACAGAAGCAGATTGGATTATCAAGATGTCACATCGCAGTAGATAACAGCAACTACTCACTTACAAGCCTGGGCCAATTTGGAAAAGGACACATGACACAGCTTTAACAAGAAATTACAGGAAAGACTGAGGAAATTGTTATTAGCTGGTGTCCTCTAACTGACAGCACAAACATTATTTAAATAATGAAATAGAAATAAAAAGGAGTTTGGTAACTTCCAAATTCTTATCAAAGACATGGTAGAGAACAAGGCGTCAGCAAGAGGTCTTCAGTGTGTAGGCGGGTACAATGACCCCTTAAATTCAATTTATTCCAAATCTAACAAAACACACGTGCAGCACGCAAACATTCATGTGTCTAGCACAGGCACATTTTTCTGTCTCAAACTTCCGAATTATCTTCATCTTTCTGCCTCTTGATGTTCAGCGGACTCTTAGTCTTTCTTAGAAAAGTAGCTCAAACTCTCTCCCTGACTCTGTTTCCACCTGACTTCTCATCTTTGAATGAGGATTTATTCACTATGCTCAATTTCCATGCCTGGTTTCTGTTCCACTCTCTGACTTCTGAGTCAATTATTATGTCCTAACTTAGTTTACTGTTTTGGAACAAGTCTGTCTTGCACTGCTAGCTTAATTCTGAAAATTTATTTCCAATTCTTCACCACTGGGTCAAAGACTATGAAAATATGAAGAAAAGATTTGCTAATACCATTAGAAAAATTTTAAATCTCTAAATCAAGATAATATATTTGTAACATTGTGGATGGATTAGTTTCTAAACTAGCTAATATGTGATTTGGATTGCATGTCACTAAGAAAAAGTAAAATGCAGAAATTCCAAGTACATTCACAACCCAAAACCATAAAAAGACATGCAGCAGTTGATGCTCAGAGCTTCCTCTATTCCCTCTGGGATGCAGAGCCTTCTAGAGGAGAGTGAATCTGTGCTCTGTGCTTCCTACTTTGTCTTAGGGATAGCAGGGTCTTTGAGAAGAGTGTAAGCACACACACCTTTGTCAAGTAGACTGACAGTAACCCCAAGACCTAAGATCCAGAACAACACCCAGGTCCCAGGTGCACTGGCGCTCACATGTCTTTAGAGGGCAGAGTAATTAGCAAGACCAGCACTGAGGAAGTGTCTGAAGCAGCAGTGAGGAGCCAGTGGTTTAACTCCAGAGAACTCCACCGGCAGAGTTCCAGTCCCAGGCCCCACATCCAGAGGCCAAGATCAGCTCTAAACCTAACACATTTCTGGGATTAAATATGGACACTAACACAGAACTGGAAATACCAGTTTATTTTGTTACTTTTGTTCTCCCTTGTTTGTCTACTTGGCTGTCCCTCTCCCGACTGGTTGAATATCATTTTGTTCTATTCTGTATTCCGTGATTATTTTTGTTTGGGGTTTTTTCTTTTCCTTTTGTTCTTTCCTCTGTCCTCTCATCTCCTTTTTCTTTCTTTCTTCACTCCTGTTCATTTTCATTCTCTTTCTCTTTTTCCTGCTTGTTTTCAGTGTTTAGGTTTTTCTTTTCATTCTCTTCTATAAACCCACTTTCTCTCTTTCCTCAACCACTTCTTGATCTTAAACTTTCAAGGGAATAAACATTGTCTCTGGCCTTTCGGACTACTCCTTTGGATTCTATTCTTTCCCTCCTGTGTCCTCGAGGTTCCCCAAACTTGAGTGGTCATCCTCTAATCTCAGGCCCTGACCCACTATATTTGATCTCACTCATCACTTTAGCCCATTCCTTAACCATTTTAGACACCTGCTCCTGACAGAATGGTAAAATCACGTGACTAATGGGAAAACCACTGTATATGAGTATACAGTATATGTCTGATTTTGTTACATGATTTACCTGTGTGGTCAGAGGTAACAGGTTAATGGTTACCGTAGTTTATCAGCAGTTAAGCTGCATTTGAAACTATTGTTGTTACTAGCTGTACAACTTGCAGTGGGATGTCATACATGTCATAAGCAGTTTTTCTCCCCTGCACGGTAACACTGTGACTGCATGAGGTCATAATCACCACCACAGCCTAGTACCAAAGGTTTGGGAGCTTAGCCAAACAGTAATCTTGCATCCTTCACAAATTGGGAAGTGAAGGCTTCAGGACAGCTATAACCAGCCACCTGTATCTAAAAGACATCTCTGAAGAACATACATCCTTTAAGTAAACCTAAATACTAGCAACAAAGCTATATAGCATAAGAAACTGGCAAGTATCAACATAGAAAATAAAATAGAAAATGACAAAATGTAGAAGCACAATGAAACCCCAGACTCCAAGAACCCCAGGACAAGCCCAGAACTCAAGATAGATTAAATTTGAAATCAAACATGGAACTTTCTGAAATGATAGCAGTAGAAGTGGAAAAAAAAAAAAAAAAACAAGTGGGAAAGGCTATGGAGAAAATAATCTCAGGGACGGAAAGGAATGATGCTTAAAATCAAAGATATTAGTGAAGAAACAGATAAAAGAATAGATGAGCTTAGAAAAATGATGGAAACAAATAATGCCCAGCATAGAAAAAAAATGAATCTATGAAACAGATGCAAACAGAAATCCAAGAGATTAAAACCTCCACTGAAAGTGTATGCAACAGGTTGAGTGAAGGAGAGCATAGGATTTCTGATCTTAAAGACGGAATTACAGACAGTGGTAATGAAAACAAATATATCTTAAAATTAGCAAGAGACCATCAAAAATTAATCCAACAGCTACAAGATGAAGCAAAAAAGAATAACATAAGTTTGATGGAGGTCAATGAGAAAACTGGAGACAGCAAAAATGACTTTAAAAATTCTACTCACAGAAATAATGGCAGAAAACTTCCCGAGGGTGGAAAAAGATTTTGACATGCAAATAAATGAAGCATTTAGAACTCCAAAAACTTCTGACCAAAATAAAACTACAGCCAGACATATAATAATCAAGATTCCAGACATTGGGCACAAAAATAGAATAGTAAAAGCTGTCAGAGAAAAGAAACAGATCACATATGAAGGAAAATCAATCAGAATCACAGCAGATTACTTAACACAAGACTTCAGATCAAGAAGAGCTTGGAATGAAGTATTTCAGGTACTTAAAGAAAACATCTTCCAACCCAGATTGCTGTACCCTGAAAAACTATCTTCAAAATTAATGGAGAGACCTGGTGCAGACAGCAGATCCTCACTGAGAAGCCCTGCTAACTGCTCTTACCAGGGTTCATGCATGGCCCCTCCCTATGCATGCCCAGCACTGAGTGAGGTTTGGGTGTGGGCACTTCACAAGCTGCTGAGACCAAGGTTCAGGTCTGGGCTTTGCTTGCACCCTGCCCTGCAGGTGGTCACACACACAGTCTGTGATCACTATTGGTGCAGCCAATTCCTGGCTCCTCTGCATGGACTGAACTGAGTAGAAAAGCAGAATCAGGCAGGCTGCGACCTGCTGATGGCACAGTTCCCAGCTGAACACTGCCAAGAGACCCAAGTATTTCCCATCTATTTTCTGGGGGCAAAACAGGCAACTAACAACCCTGCTGCCATTGCTATCTAAGTGTCTGCCCTCCATGTGCCTGGTGCAGACAGGAGACCATCACTGAGAAGGCCTGTGAACCGCTCTCACCTGGATTCATACGTGAGCCCTCCTTGCACATGCCCAGCACTGAGTGGGGTTTGGGTGCAGGTGCTGCATGAGTTGCTGAAACCACAGTTCAGATCTGGGCTTCATTTGCACCCTGATATCCAGGAAGTCGCACACACAGGGAGTATGTGATAGCTGTTGATGCGGCCCATGTTTGGATCCTATGCATGTTTTGAACAGACTGGAGACATAGAATCAGGTGGTCCACAACTTGTGGACCCTGCAGTTCAAGTCTGGATTTTTTTCTGTATCCTGAACTGCCTGGGGTCACAGGACAACTGGTCTGGGATTGTGCCACCAGTGCAATCAGATTCTGAGTCACACACTTGCCCTGAACTGCAAGGGGTCACTAGAACAAACCATCTGCCAACAACTGACATCATAATTCATGTCTGGAACCTGGGAGAACTAGGTACACTTCACTATCTACTGAAAGACCCCAGCCTAAGAAGTGCATCTCAGTGGTCATGGAGGGGAAGGTCTGACAACCAGGAAAACTAGGGCCATTAGCAACCTTTGCTGAACTGCCGGAGAAGAGGGAGACTGAACATTCTGCCTCCAGCATCAAACATGACAAGACAAAGAGCTAAAACGCAATCTCAGAACTCCAGCCCACTCAGAACAGGTCCAGGAGACGCTGACACAGGAGAACTTGGAAAACACACACCTGAAACTGCTAAAATGATTCCAGTGGAAGTAAAGAAACAACTCCATCAGGCTGTAGAAGAGATCAGATCAGACATAATCTCTCAGGCAAAAAAATGAAATGACAATAATAATGAAAGAAATGCTCTGCAAATCTGGAGAACATAAAAAATAGATGAACATAGGCAATGCATGGAAGCATTACATGAGCAATATAGGAATGAATTAAAATACATGAAACAGACTCGAAGAGATTTCCAGGATACCAAAAATTCCACTGAAAGCTTGAAAACTGCTTGAATGAAGCCAAAGATGAAATTTCAGATCTTGAAGACAGCATGATACCTACAGATCATGAAAGGAAGGATCTCTTAAAATCAACAAGGATGCAGGAAAATCAATCCAACAGCTGCAAGACTAGGCAAAGAGAAATAATGTCAGAGTAATAGGAGTCAACGCGAAAGCAGGAGGCAACACTGTCTTTGTTATTTTTCTCTTGTTGCTGAGACAAAATACCCAATGCACAAAGTGAAGGAAGGAAAGGTTTATTTACCTTACAGTTTGTGAAGGTTTCAGTCCATACTTGGCTGGTTTTGAGGCAGAAGATAGCAAAGCAGCAAGAGCCAAAAGGGAGAAATGGAGGGCAAGCATCCTCTTTCTACATCCTTTACATTGTAAACAGGCTACCCCCACCCAGGGGGCGTGTAGCACTCACATAATCTCCATGTCCTCCTCGGTACACAAAGTAAGCACCCTGGCTTCCTGCTGAGTCACTCAGCCAAAGCCTAGACTCCCTAAATTGACACAATGTAGCAACCATAACAGTCACGAATAACACAAAAAGAATATTTGCAGAAATAATAGCAGAAAATTTCCCAAGCATTGAAAAAGAACCCGAGATACAAAGAAATGTGGCATATAGAACTCCTACTAGTCATAACAGTAATAAAACTACACCCAGACAAATAATAAAGATCCCAGATCTCCAGCAAAAGAACAGCATATTAAAATCTTCTGGAGAAAAGAAACAAATCACCTATAAAGTAAAGCCCATCAGAATCACAGCAGACTTCTCAACACAAACCATTCAATCGAAAAGAGCTTAGAGCAAAGTATAACAGGTCCTAAGACAAAACAGGTTCCAACCAAGACTGATGTATCCTGCCAAATTATCCTTCAAGTTTAACAGAGAAATAAAATATTTCCATGACAAAGAGCGCCTGAACAACTTCATGAGTGCCAATCCACCTTACAAAATACACTCAAAGACATTCTAGACAGAGAAGAAAATGAATGCAATTTAAGAACAACAATCAAAAGGAGCCCTCAAGAAGAG
>PVLD010035416.1:0-11813 GCA_004027595.1 Dinomys branickii | reverse complement strand
TGCAGAGGCTGCTCCAATGGTTACTTCTCTTTGGGAGAATGTCCCTTAAGCTGTCTGCTGAGATTTCCGCTTCTACTCCCTACCCCAAGACCTGGCCAGGGCGAATAAACAGCTCGCCACCCCAGGATTCTTGCAGATAGGCCACTCAGGTGTTCCTCCCTGGGTGGAGCTCCTTCCCCCCTCACAAAACCCGTTGGGGTGCCTAAGTAGGTCTTCCCACTCGGGAGATCCCGCAGTCCTTAAAGCTGCTTTGATGTCTCTCGCTGGGCTGAGCTTCTTCCCGATTCAGGAAAAACCGGTTAGAGTGCGCACTTAACTCACCCTGTGATCGTGCAGACAGGAGTGCCGTTCAGATGTTTTTCCCTGGATGGAGATTTTCCCCGACTCAGAAATCCCGCTGGCCGGTCGCTGTTGCTCCAGTTCGCGCATCGCTGGCTGCGGGGGTGGGGTTCTGAGCGGGATCCCGGAGCGCTGCCCGGTTTGGCGCAGTTTGTCCCAGTAGCGCGTTCTCTGTCGGGTTCAGGAGCTGAAGCCGTTCTTCCCTCCGCACTCCTTTCTCGGCTGGTCGTCTTCTTCCCGGAAGTCCTTATTTCTGTCTTCATATTGCTATATTTCATTATTTGGGTGGTAATCCTCTGGGAGGTTCTCTCTCTGCTGCCTACCTGGTCGCCTCGGTTGTGTATCTTTATCCTTAAATGCATTTTTCTAAAACCAAAGGCCTAAATCCACAGCGATCACTTAGAATTGCTATGCGTGAATGAAAAAGAAGAAAACTAGAAAAGAAAAAAATCTCTGAGTCTGACATAATGGTAAGCACCTGTATTCCCAGCTATTCAGGAGGCTGAGTCAAGAGGATCACAACTTTGAGGCCCCAGTAACTCAGACTCAGTCTCAAAACAAAACTTTAAAAAGGACTTAGGATGTAGCTCAGTGGTAGAACCAAGCATAAGGCCCTCAATTCAAATCCCAGTACAGGGTAGAATAGGGGATAGATGAGTAAGTGCTTAGGAAAGAAGATTTTATGGGGAGAATGTAGTGGGAAAGTCAATTGTCCTCTGACTAGTTAAAAGAGATGACAGGCTGAGGTCTAAATCCTTAACCAGCTGGGGATTTAGCTCAACATCATAGCACCTGCCAGGCAAGCGTGAGGTTGTGAGTTCGATTCCTAACACCAAAAAAAACCCACATCCTTACCCATCTGGGTGTGGTAGCGCATGCCTGTAATCCCAGCACTTGGGCAGCAGGAGGATCACCGCAGTTCAAGGCCAGCCTGGGCTACATAAGTGAGTTCAAGGCCAGCCTGAACTGCATAGTGAGACCCTGTCTCAAAATGGAAAAAGAATTCCTTACCTAACATTTACATACTCCACCAATATTTATAGAGTCTTCTAACTGGAAAGTTTATTTCACAAACTAATTTTTTTTCTCTTTTTGTAAATGAGTACGGGATAATCTTTTAAGAATTTCTGAAAATCATACTTTTGAGACAAGGTTTTGCTGTGCAGTTCAGGCTGGTCTTGAACTCACTACGTAGCGCAGCCTCCTGAGTGCTGGAATTACAGGTATGTACCGCCATGCCCCATTCCACTCAAAATTTTGTTTTTGTTTTTTTTTTTTTGAGACAGGGTCTCGCTATGCAGTTCAGGCTGGCCTTGAGCTCACTCTAGCCCAGGCTGGTCTGGAACTTGCAACGATCCTCCTGCTTCAGCTTCCCAAGGGCTGAGATTACAGGCATGCACCATCATACCTGGCTTCCACTCATATTTTAAATGTAAAATTTTTACTTTAAAATTTCTGACGATTTAAAGTAACCAAAGAAAGGTTAGGTGGCTAAAAATGATTGTATACTAATCAGATGCCAAAATTTGCCTTGTTTTGAATAAAGGGTAATTTATTTACGAATAGTGGTTTAAACATTAGTCTTTTCAAGTACCTATTCAAGTATTTGCTTTGGGAATTGAACATACGCTGAGCCAAACAAAGTGCTACCCTCACACAGCCCTAGAAAGTGAGACACTCAGGTTCCTAGAACCACTTGGCAAAGAGAATTAAGTACCCAATTGTACGTTCACAAGTACTGGGCAGGACTTGCAATGCATCTGCTCTGTTTTAGCTCTCTTTTACCTGAGTGGTAAAGCGATCTGTAGAAAGCTTGTACCAGCTCCCACACAGAGGCCCCTGCGATAACATTCTTTAATGTTCCTGCTGATAATCAATCTTCCCATCTCCAGCCAACCAATCCAATGGAGTCTTTCTTATCACTCAAGGACACCTTGCTAACAATTCTTCCCATCTATGTCCACCCAAGCAATTCCTCCCTTTAGATAATTCCCATCAGCATATAAAATGTTATAACACCTGCTGTCCTACAAAAACCCAACAGAGCGGGACATAGTGATGCATGCCTATATCCTAGCACTCAGGAGGCACAGGAAGGAGGGTTCCTGCAAGTCTGAGACGAGCTTGGGCTATACAGCGAATTCAAGACCCGCCTGAACTACACAGCAAGACCCTGTCTCAATCAATCAATCCAACAAACGTCTCAATTAACATCTACTTGCACTTAGCACTTCATTTCTCTGTTCTCCTTTACAGCAAAACTTCTCCCCGATATTTGCTGCCCACATCTAAATAAATGAATGGCACCTTTTTATTGTTTTGTTTGGTTTTGGTGCTACTGGTGGCTGACCCAGGGCCTCAAGCATGTTCGGCAAGTGCTCTACCACTTAGCTACACCTACAGCCAAAAATGTATGCATCAGGAAAACAAAAACTTGTGTAAATATTTTAATACTGATTTTACTGAGACACTGTGAGATTAATACAAGTTACCTTTGGCCTCTGCAATTATTAAGAGGTGCTCAAAGTGGTGGCCATTAGTGTCCAGATATTTGTTAGTGCAGCCAACTGAAGTGTGTGTGTGTGTGTGTGTGTGTGTGTGTGTGTGCGTGTACTGGGGTACATACATATATTTTTCTCTCTCTTTTATTTTGAAGACAGGATCACACTATGTAATTCAGGCTGGCCTTGAACTCACTATGTAGCCCAGGCTGGTCTCCAGCTCATGGTACTCCTCCTGCCTCGCTCTCCCAAGAGCTAGGATTACAGGTGTCCGGCTGACGGCCGATCATAACCCCCGAGGCGTGCCGTAGTTTTCCTTCAGAAGTACAGCCGTCACTTAACACCTGGTGCTACCTATCTGTCCGTTCTCTTATCTATCTTCCCTTGGGGGACTGTAATCTCCACTGGGATTTGATCTGTTTCTGAGTCTCCAGCATTGCGGACAGTACCAGGCACCTAGAGGCAACCGTAAGTGTTCACTGCATTAACAAACGAGGGCTGGGAGAAGAGCTTAACTGAACAAAGAGTTTACCTAGAAGCCCTCTGGTCTACGTGCCAACCTCTCCTAACGCCTGACTACCTGGCCTACTACTTACTGCGTAACACGGACAGAAACCTCTGCCCAGGATTTGCTCTCAAGGTCAGTGAACGGCTCCACCATGTGTCAGGCGGTACTGTAAACTCGAAACTTAGGTTTCAACGGGCCCATTCTCCCATGTCCAACACATCCAGCAGTCTTATCAACTTCAGACAAACTCTGCCCATATTAATCCAATTCTATCTCCACCATTATGACTCCAGTCCAAGCCGTCATAATCTATCACTAGTGCTTATTCTAAGAGCACCCTACCAATCTCATCTCTCTGCTTTACTTTCTTATTTTCCTGCATTTCCTAAACTGCAGCAAAAGCAGGGTTTAAAATGTAAATTGAATCACTGTACTCCTCTCTAAAATATCAAGAGTTTCTTTTATTTTGGGGGCACTGGGAATTGAACTCAGGACCTTGCGCTTGCCCAGCAGGTGCTTATACCACTGAGCTATGGTCCCAGTCCCTGTCAAGAGCTTCTGTCTCCCAACTCTGGCCTGAGAATAATCAGGCTCCACTCTTCCTTGCTTATTATGCTATTCCACACAAGTCTAGTTTCATTCCACTAACTTGTTCTATTTGTTACTGCCCCAGGGCCTTTGCACATGCTATTCTCAATCACTTCCAGTCTTCATATACTAGTTCTCAGCAAAAAAAAGTCTCCCATTTAACATAGCTCTTTTCTTATTCTACATTTCATTTCTTGCTTGTTTCTTTCATAATTTCTAACAATTTGCTTACTAGTTTTTGGTTTCTTTACTGTTACAAGTTTCATAAGGAGTGTGAGTATTCCTCACTGGCGATGAAGGTCTCTTCGGCCGTTACATCCGTCATCCCAATGTTCATCACCACCCTACTCCACATGGGGCACTGCTCTCTGTGTCCCTCCCCACTCATCTCTCTGCCTCCCCCAACCACGCCATGAGCTCCTTCTCTGCCACGCCATCCCGCCTTCGAGCCAGGTGACTATGGACAGAAACTGCAACAAACCATAAGCCAAAATAAACTTCTCTTCCTTAAGAGTTGTCATACTGGGTATAAGAAAGTAGTTAAGATACCAACTAAGATATGAATGCTCCAGGTTCCTTTATGATATAACCATCTACACATTCTAACATGTTCCTGCCAGCCTCAACCATGGTGGTACATGCATGACTGTCCCATTGGGTGGCTTGTACTATCTGATATAACCAACCCATACTGCCTAGCAGGGCAGCCATGCATGTACCACCACAGTTCAGAGCTGCCCAGCAGCAAGACACATGAACTACAGCCCTGTTGCAAATGTCTGGTGCAGGGACATCTGATGCAGAACTCCCTCCCTCTCTCTTTTTTTTTTTTTTTTTTGCGGTACTGGGGATTGAACTCAGGACCTTGTGCTTGCCAGGCAGGTGCTTATTCCACTGAGTACACCCTCAGGCCCCAGAACTCTCTTAAGACCCTGCTCCCAATCCAGGTGCTCCACTGCTTCCCCGATGCTCTTCCTTCTCCAACAGCTGCACTTCTCAAGACTGACAGGAGCACCGCTTGCACAAGATGAGACCACTCACACCTGGCACCAAACAGAGAGGCAGCATCAGGCCCTCAGCCACTGTCCAACCTCCCTACCTCCATGCACAAGATGGGTGAGTCACGGACACAAAGACACACAGACAAGCACGTTTTGTTCAGAAAACCTCACTGACGTTCCAGGTAGGAAGTGATTTTGGTTGGAACTCATGACAGCTCACAGAAATATTCCCTCAGGGAATCTGCCCACAGGATTTCTGCCTACATGATCTCATAGGGCTCTTTATTAAACCACTGTTTTTTGTTTTTAGGCATTTAAAAAAGCTCAGTTTTTTCAACCTCTAAAATTAGTTTCTAACTCTAGATTAGGGTAAGGCAGCAACTAGATTCCTTCAAACATGTTAGAAACTGACCTAGGGGCTAGGGATGTAGCTCAGCAGCACAACGCCTGCCTGGCAAGCTCCAGGTCCTGAGTTTGATGCCCAGTACCAAAAAAAAAAAAAAAAAAAGGAAAGAAAGAAAGAAACTGACTTTGCTGGGCATGGTGGTGCACAGCTATAACCCTAGCACTTGGGAGGCTGAGGCAGGAGGATCACTGCGAGTTCGAGACCAGCCTGCATTACAAAGTGATCTCAGGGCCAGCCTGAACTGCATGGCAAGCCCATCTCAAAAAGACCAAAAAAAGGAAAAAAAAAAAAAAAAGAAAAAGAAACTGATTTAAACATTCAGGAGCTTGTATTTTTAAAAAAGAAACATTCTTCAACCATGTATGGTCGTGTACAACTGCAATCCCAGCACCTGGGAGGCTGAGGCAGGAGGATCACTACGAGCTCAAGGATAGCCTGGGGTACACAGTGCGTTCAAGATCAGTGTGAACTACATAATGAGATCCTGTTTCACCCCTCTAATAAAAATTTTTTCAATTAAAAAAATAAATTAAAAAGGAACATTCTAAATGTGCTATTTTTAAAAACTTCAGAATGTATTTAGAATCTGAATTCCAAAGTAGTTACTTCTCCAACACTTCTCTCTGTGTTTTAAAACACAGTCTCAGGCTGGGGATGTGGCTCAGTGGTAGAGTTCTTGCCTTGCATGCACAGGCCCCTGGTTTGATCCCCAGCACCACCAAAACACTCCCCCAAAAACAAAACCCAAAATAACAACAATACTCTGTATACTCAGTAGTTTAAAGAAAAAGTCCCAAGCTGGGGATACAGCTCAGTGGTGAAGCACTTGCCTGGCATGCATGGGGGCTTAGGTTCAATATACAGAACCTTGGAAAAAAAAATCACATATCCAACTCACAGGAAGAAATAACTGATGCAGTTAGTAAGACTGTGAAGGTCTCAAAGCCTAGAGCAAACTCCATTTCCACAAGAAAGAGCAACACCCACATCAAATTATCAAAGGCATAAGGCTTGGTTATAAAACACAGAATTTTGTAACTGGACCAGTCAAAGCTGCATTGAAATGGAGTTCTGACAAAACATCAAGCACAGTGATAGCAGGATGCTCACGCTGAGAAGACCTTGTTTATTTCAGGGCTTGTGACTCCAAATCTTTACTGATATTTCACTAAGTGCAGGAGAGGACAACAGGCTAGAAAAGGAGAACTTCGAAGTATAAAATTCCAAGGGCCCTAAAAAGCCACAGGACTAACCTCCAAAGTTTCTGGAAAAATCACCATTTCCTCATCTTTTCAATAATTTAACTATCTATCTATTTATTTATTGCAGTGCTGAGGGTTGAACCCGGGGCCTTGCGCATAGTGGGAAGGCACTCTACCACTGGGCCGTACCCCCAGCCCTCAATTATTTTTATTTTATTTTATTTTGTTTTACTATTTGGTTGGTTGATTGGTTTTTTTGTGTGTGTGTGTGCAGTACTGGGGATTGAACTCAGGACCTTGTGCTTGCCAGGCAGGCACTTATTACAGTTTGCTATATCCCCAGCCCTGGTTGATTGGGTTTTTGAGATGGTGTTGTACTGTGTAGTTCAGGCTGGCCTTGAACTCATGGGAATCCTCCTGCCTCAGCCTCCCAAGTACTCGGGTTCAGGCATATACCATCATGCCCAGCTCGACCTCAATAATTTTCATACAGACTTTGCTATACCTCAAACCTAGTGCAGCCTATGAATGTTATCTGGATCCTCCTCTATTTGCCCACTGCAAGGAGCAGAACAGTTAGTTGTTCTCAGTTCTGGGGAGGCAAAATGCAGCTTCTCCTCAGAGCCGGGTTTAAGCCCCTGGCCTGTGCATTCACTGCAGTGGTTACACAAACATGAGGAAACACACACTAGCCTTCCCAGGCCACTTAAAAACAGAATCATTTCGTCCACATTTCTCTGAAAGGTGCAATAACTTGTGCACAGTTACACAGAGAACTGGTGCTTACTCTCAGAAATGAAGCTCATGTCTGCTCCCTCAGTACAGCACCCTTTCTAAAAGCCCACACTGCCTCTATTCTACTTATGAAAGTAGTAAGGCAAGAGTTAAACAAATAAGGAAATTGCCCAAGGGAATTCCAAGTCTCCTTAGTCCTAAGACCAAGTTCCAACTTTTTTTTTTTTTTTTTTTTTGGTCTTCTTGAGACAGGGTCTCTTTATGCAGTTCACACTAGCCTTGAGCTCACTTTGTAGCCCAGGCTGGCCTCACACTCGCCTCCCGAGTGCTGGGATTACAAGTGTGCGCCATGACACCTTTCCAACCTTGAAAAGCCAAATAAAGAACGTTTTGGGAAAAACTTGCCAGCATATTTACCAGAATACTTTATACTCAAAGGACACTATTTCTCTATCATACCAGCCTCTCTGGTCTTTTTTTTTTTTTTTTTTCTCCCCAGATAAGGTCTTGCTATTTAGTTCAGACAGGCCTTGAACTGACTGTGTAGCCCAAGCTGGCCTCAGACTCACCGCAATCCTCCTGCCTCAGCCTCCCACCTCAGCCTCCCAAGTGCTGGGATTACAGACATGTGCCACCACACCCGGCATCCCTCTGGTCTTATCTGACACTTCAAACTGTCCTGTCTGCTTCAAACTGTTCTGTCCAGTTTGTGCAAAAACAGTCACCTTCTACCCCAAGGCTGAATGAAAAAGAAGAAAATAATACAGTATTTATCCTACCAGAATTCTGGCAGAGAGGGACTGTGCAGGAATGTACCTACTGTGAAATCTTCCCACACTATTGAGCTGTTAAGAGTAACCAGCAGAGGCTTGTCCCATACACTCCCAAATACCTGAGCTCGCAAGAACAAAAGATATGCACAGCCTTTAGCACTGGGACAACAGCTTCTGTCAGTCAACCATTCTCACAACTCTGGTTTTGCTCCTACTTCACCCTCTTACCAAACAGCACAGCGAATCTCCACAAGCACTTGAGAAAACCATGCAAATAAACTCACATGGCAGTAGAGCAATTTTGGCAGGACACCAATACTAATGATAAAATGTAATTTTAAAAAAATTTAAAGACTTAGATAAGCATATTACTCTTAACATTTATACAGATCTGTCAACAGACCTATCTTTGAAATCAACACCAGAAAGAGTCAGGTAGTTTCCAGGCAGCTTTGCCTGGCAAAAAGACAGAAACCAGCATCTCATCTCTTACCTGAAGCCAAGGGTCGGATCCACTCTTTGCTGTTGAGGTCAAGTCTCCAGAGGTCATTGAAGGCAGCATTGCAGCTGCTCTGGGTGCAGCCTCCAAACACGTACATAGACTGATTAGCGTCATAATAGCACGCGCCTAGAAAGAGAACAATAAATGAGCACCTCCTGTTTAATTCTGAGGCCACTCCAACACTGTTTTTCTAAATTTTTATTTATTTATTAGGTTTTTTGAAACAGGGTTTTGCTCTGTAGTTCAGGCTGGCCTTAACTCACTACGTAGTCCAGGCTACCCCTGAACTCAGGGTGATCCTCCTGCCTCAGCCTCCTGAGTGCTGGGATTACCGGTGTGAGCCACTGTTACTGGCTACTCCAGTGGTTAGCCACTGCCCATATTTCCATTTCTTTTTTCTTTCCTCCTCCTTTCTTGGGGAGCGGGTAGTGTTAGGGGACTGACGCTAGGGCCTTACACATGCTAGGAACGCAGATCTACCACTGAGCTACATTTCTGGCCCTTTTATTTTTTATTTCGAGACACAGTCTGCTATGTTGCCTAGGTGGCCTCATTCTTGGAACCCTTTTGCCCTAGTATCCCGAGTAGCTGGGACTGCAAGCATGCATCGTCACATCCAGCTTGTAAGCCACATTTTTAAAAACTCAAGATGGGTGAGGTGTCGCATGCCTATAATTCCAGCACTCAGGAAGCTGAGGCAGAAGGATTGCTGTGAGTTCAAAGCCAGCCAAGATTACCTTGTCTCAAAACAAACAAACAAACAAAAAAACCCCTTCAAATATTCTATTCAGCAACTTTGTTACCAGGCACCAATTACTATAATTAGTTTTTTGCCTTTAGATTGGTCAATATCACATTAACTTTTAAAGAAAGCCCAGAGAAGAACTATAAAAAACGCTATTTCTGACTAAGCAAATTCACAATGATGTCATTATGTGTGAGAGTATAATTTCAGCAAGAGTACAAAAAAATCAAATTAAGGATGCTCACTGAGTGAAACTGCAGCACAGCTACATAATCTAAATCCGCATCCTCCCCTACAGGGCAAGGCAAGATGTGCTACGGGATGTCCTCTGTTCTCCTGCCCTGCCCTCCTCAAGTCCTCCTTTTTATTTCCAAATGAAACCTGAAGTACAATACACAAATCTTTATATGAAACACAATGACAACAGCTGTGAAAACAATCTTAATGCCATGAAGCAACCACATATAAAGACCAATGTTACCAAAGCAAAACCATTTTTATGAATTTCAAAGTGCAGCCAAGAGGAATTTAATAGTACGGTCTTGGACTGGTCCTAAAGCAACCCAAAGAAAAGGCATGGAAGTTACTAAGATCTTAGATACAAGCCATGTATGGTAGTATACATCTGTAATCCCCACACTCAGGAGGCTGAGACAGGAGGATCAAGGAGAATTCAAGGCCAACCCGGACTATATAGTGAGTTTAAGGCCAGCAAAATGAGACCCTGTGTCAAAAAATCCAAAAAAAACACCTTAGGTGTATCCAAAAGCTACCAAGGCACGCTAGTTGATATTAACTAGAAAACCAGCCCAACAAGAAACATTTGTATTGCATCAAAGTCTCAAAGAAGAGCCTCTGATTAGATGATTATATTCACATCACTGGGTACCATTCCTAAGAAAAATTGGCAAACACTGAGAAAAGCTACTGCCCCCCAACTGAAAAGATCAAAGGCAGAGTCTGGAAGCACAGCTCTCACACCGGCCTCCCACTGGGAGATCCATTCGGTCTCGGTCCTTTGGTAAAAATGACCATATTCCCTGCAATCATGCATTTACCATCCTAGATTTCAGGAAGAGGAGCAAGCAAAGCTTTCTTTTCCACCCCCTTCACGCACGCCCGAGGGGGAGGAGGCCTCTCAACTCCATGCGAAAATAACAGTTGGAGCTGGGGCTGCGGCGCACACCTGCAATCCCCACACGCTGAGAGGCTGAGGTAGGAGGGCCTCAACCTTAACCCAACTCTGGGCCATCTGGGGGCTAAGCATGAGCTTGTCTCAGAGACAAAAACCAGACAGAGCACAGTTTAACGTGAAGGCCCTGAGTTCAACCTGGAGAGGAGTCAAGCATCATACAAAATGAAGGATAAAGGGAAAAGAAATTCAGAGCGTCAACACACCAGTGCACAGCTTCAGCAGTCACTCGGCTATCTGCAGGTCCAGTGCAGTTCAGCATCCCCCTACCCTGAGATGTCTCCTGAACTAGGACCCTCCTTATTCCAGTCCGGAAAAAGGAAAACACTACTACATGAACTCCTCTAAGGCCACTACCGTAATTACCCGTGAGCTGGGCCAGTTCTGGGAGTAGCCCTGTTTATTATTCTTAGCTTGGCCCGCTGGCCAGGCTATCTAAAGGCTGTGTACGCAAAGAAGCCCAAATCACAAAACTAGATAACGCACTAACAGCAGTGGGCTTAGTCACTTAAACCAAGTAATCTCAGTCAGGGGAAGGAATAAATTGAAATTATTTGACTGCTGTGCAGTAATGGAGCTGCAGTTTCAGTTACCAAAGAAACAGACAAAACAAAAAACAGACCAAACAACAGACCAAACAAAAACCAGGCATATAAAGAAATACAATACACCTAATATTCAATAGGCTTCACTCGCAAAATATTTACTATTCCCTCAGAACTCTCATACAATGAAATAGGACAATTTAAATTTTTTTTTTTTTTTTAATCTTTTCTGTTTTTTGAGACAGGGTCTTGCTATGCAGTTCAGGCTAACCTTGAGTTCACTTTGTAGCCCAGGCTGGTCTCGAACTCGTTACAATCCTCCTGCCTCAGCCACCCAAGTGCTGGGATTACAGGCATGCGCCACCATGCCTGACTGATGTTTTATTTTTATTTATTTTTTTTTTTTTTCGAGACAAGAGAATACAAATACAAATCAGAATAACCTATAGACAGTTCAGAAAATACAAAACTATACAGAAAACAGCAGGGAATTAGCACTGGATGCTGTACCACATGTCATCATCACATTAGTTAACACATACACCCTAAAGGAAACTGCTAATTATATAGAAGAAAGCATGGCTTTAGCACTGGATGCTGTAATCCATAAAGCTATCCTTATTTTTGTGGACACATAGACGATTAAGGAACTACAAAATTATATAGAGCATAGAAGGGAATTATCTCTGAATGCTAATTTACCTAATGTTACTTTCCCAATTATTACTCTATTATACCCATGGTGGCTCGCTTGAAAATTCAAATTCTCTCCTCCC
>PVLD010035415.1:0-11813 GCA_004027595.1 Dinomys branickii | reverse complement strand
TTAGTACATCTAAAGACATGGAAAAAAAAAAACAGAGGAGCGTAGTAAATTAATGGACACCTTGAATGAACAGTATAGGAAGCAACAGGAATGCATAAAGCAGTTTCAAACAGATATCCAGGAAGTTAAAACTTCCATCAAAAGCTGGCAAAACTGCTTGAACAAGGCTGAAGATAGACTTTCAGGCCTTGAACACAGCATTACTGTGAATGATCGTGATAAGAAGGATCTTTTAAAAATAACAAGAAACCAAGAAATAACAATTCAACAGCTGCGAAACAAAGTAAAGAAAAGCAATGTAAGATTGATAGGTATCAATGAAACAGCAGGTGTCAGCACAAATGATATAAAAAAACTCTTTGCAAAAGTAATAGCAGAAAATTTCCCAAGCATGGAAAAAGAATTGGACATCAGGGTAAGTGAAGAATATAGAACTCCAACTAGCTATAACCAAAATAAATCTACACCCAGATATATAGTGATCAAGATCCCAGAAATTCAACAAAAGACAGATTATTAAAAGCTGTGAGAAAAAAGAAACAGATCACCTATAAAGGAAATCCCATCAGAATCATGGCAGATTTCTCAGCACAAACCATCAAGTCAAGAAGAGTGTGGACTGAAATATTGCAGGTCCTGAAAGAAAACAATCTTCATCCCAGACTGATGTATCCTGCAAAACTATCCTTCAAAATTAATGGAGAAATAAAATATTTTCACATAAAGATAAACTGAAAAACTTCATGAGCGCCAAACCAACCCTACAAAGAGTGCTAAAAGATATTCTAGAAAGGGACAAAAAAGACCACAACTTTAAAAACAACAGAAAGGAAACACCAAGCAGAGCAAGCAATTAAACAGAGGGAAACAAGAGAAACCTCTAGCAGGAAAATAACATGACAAAGATAAGCCAATACCTGTCACTTATAACTGTCAGTGTAAATGGGCTTAATCCACCAACCAAAAATAGACTGGCAGATTGGATCAAGAAACAAAATCTAACAATATGCTGTATACAGGAAACACATTTAACTCAAAAAGAAACTCATAGACTGAAAATTAAAGGATGGAAAAAATACTCCATGCGACAGGTACCCACAAAAAAGCAGGTGTTGCTATTTTGTTTGCAGACAATGGGAACTTCAAACCAGAAACAAAAGAAAAAGAAGGTCAATACACTTGTGAGCAGAAAACATCAAGGGGAAGAGCTAACAATCATAAACATCTATGCACCAAACAGGAGCATCTAAGTATATAAGACAAATTTTAACAGACATCAAAAATGAAATAAGCACCAACACAATCATAACAAGAGACTTCAATACCCCATTATCACAAGGAGATAGATCAACTAGACAAAAAATTAGCAAAGAAATAACAGAACTAAACCAAACATGTGAACCAATGGACTTAGTAGACCTGTACAGAGTGTTACACCCAACAGCATCAGAATACATTCTTCTCAGCTGCACATGGGATATTCTCTAAAATAGACCATATGCTAGCACACAGAATATGCTTAAGGAAATTCAAAGGAGTTGAAATTATCTCATGCATACTATCAGACCATAGAGCAATGAAACTGGTAATTAACAGCAAAGGAAATTGCAAGAACACCATAAACACATGAAAATTAAACAGCACCTTCCTGAACAATCAATGGGGCACAGATGAAATCAAAGAAGAAATATACAATCAAACTATGTACAATCAAACGAAAATGTAGACACAACTTATAGGAACCTGTGGGATGCAATGAAAGCAGTCCTCAGAGGGAAATTTATAGCAGTGAATTCCTACCTCAGGAAAACAGAACAAGCACAAATCAACAATCTTATGCTGCACCTCAAGATTCTACAAAAAGAAGAGCAAATCAAACCAAAAGCTCAGAGAAGGCATGAAATTATAAAGCTCAGGGCAGAAATTAATGCAATGGAGACTAAAAAAAATACAAAGAATTAATGAATCAAAGAGTTGATTCTTTCAAAAATAAATAAAATTGATAAACCCTTCTCTAACCTCATTAAACAGAGGAAAGAAAGAACTGAAATACATGCAATAAGGAATGAAAGAGATGAAATCACTACTGACCCTGTAGAAATTCAGAAGATCATCAGTTCCTACTTTGAAAATCATTACTCTCACAGGATAGAAAACACAGAGCAGATGGGCAGATTTCTTGATACATATGAACTACCAAAGCTGAATGAAGAAGATATAAAAATCCTGAATAACCCTATATCAGCATGTGAAATTGAAAATGTAATAAAAAGCTTTCCAATGAAGAAAAGCCCAGGTCCTGACAGATTTACAGCTGAATTCTAAAAGAAATTTGGAGAAGATTTAATACCAATACTTCTCAAACTCTTTAAGGAAATTAAAAAGGAAGGAATTCTCCCAAACTCATTCCTGGAGGCAAGTATTATCCTGATACCAAAACCAGAGAAAGACCCAATCAAGAAAGAGAATTATAGGCCAATCTCCCTAATGAACATAGAAGCAAAAATTTTCAATAAAATACTAGAAAACAGAATGAAACAAATCATTAAGAAGATTATACACCATGACAAGTGAGATTTACCCCAGGCATGCAGGGTTGGTTCAATATGCACAAATCAATTAATGAAATACACCACATCAATAGAGCCAAAGATGAAAAATCATATGATCATCTCAACTGATGCAGAAAAATCTTTTGATAAAGTCCAACACTTATTCATAATAAAAACCCTACAGAAAATTGGCATAGATGGACTTTACCTCAATCTGATAAAAGCCATCTATGACAAACCACCAGGTAACATCATTCTGAATGGTCAAAAACTGAAAGTTTTCCCTCTAAAGTCAGGAACAAGATAAAGATGTTCACTTTCACCACTTCTATTCAACATAGTTCTGTAAATATTAGCCAGGGCAATTAGACAAGAGAGAGAAATAAGAGGAATAAGGATAGGAAAAAAAAGTGAAATTATCATTTGCTGATGACATGATACTCTACATAGAAGACCCCAAAAACTCCACCAAAAGGCACATAGATTTAACAACCAAATTCAGTAGCATAGCTGGATACAAAAATCAATAGCATTCCTGTACACAAATGACAAGCAGACTGAGAAGTCAGTGAAACCACACCCTTCATAATAGCATCTAAAAACATGAACTACTTAGGAATCAATCTAACAAAAGAAGTAAAAGATCTATACAGTGAAAATTACAGTACTCTGAAAAAAGAGATCGAAGAGGATTTCAGAAAACGGAAAGATATTCCTTGCTCATGGATAGGAAGAAACAACATTGTGAAAATGGCCATACTCCCAAAATTGTTGTACAGATTCAAGGCAATCCCCATTAAAATTCCACTAGTTTACCTCACAGATCTATAGAAAACACTCCTAAAATTCATGTGGAACCAGAAGAGGCTTAGAATAGCAAAAGCAATCCTGAGAAACAAAGGAAAGGTAGGAGGCATCACAATCCCTGAATTGAAATTATCCTACAAAGGTACTGTGATAAAATCAGCATGGCACTGGCAAAAAAACAGATCTGAAGATCACTGGAACAGGTTAGAAAATGCAGACACAGCTACAAATGCAAAGGGGCCAAACATGTTCACTAGAAAAAGATAGCCTCTTTAACAAATGGTGCTGGAAAAATTGGCTTTCCCCATGCCAAAGACTAAAACTAGAACCATGTCTATCACCATGCACTAAACTAAAGTCAAAATGGAACAAAGATCTAAATATCAAAACAGAAACATTAAATCTACTGGAAGATAAAGTATGTAAAACTCTCAAAGATATAGGGGTAGGCAGAGAGTTTATGAACAAAAACCAAACTGCATAGGAAATACTTCAAAGAATCAACAACTGGGATCTCACCTTATTGAAAAGTTTCTGCACATCAAAAGAAATCACCAACAGGGTGAAGAGAAAACCCATGATCTGGGAAAAGATTTTATCCAACTTCCCCTCAGACAAAGGACTCCTATCTAGAACATGTAAAGGATTAAAAACAATCAGGCCCCAAAAATTCAAAGACCCAATCCAAAAATGGGCATCTGAGATGAACACACAGCTCTCAGACGAGGAAATACTAATGAAGAACAAATATATGAAAAAATGTTCAACATGATTAGTCATTTGAGAAATGCAAAGTAAAACAACACTAAGATTTCATCTCCGCCCACAAAGAATGGCTATCATCAAGAAATCAACCAAGGACAAATGCTGGAGAGGCTGTAGGGAAAAAGGAACACTTCTCCACTGCTGCTGGCAGGGTCAATTGGTAAAACCACTGTGGAAATCAGTCTAGAGGTTCCTCACAAAACTAGGATTGGAAGTCCCACTTAACCCAACTATTCCCCTTCTGGGTATTTTTGCAGAAGAATTAAAAACATCATACCACAGCAATATATGTGTACCCATGTTTATAGCAGTGCAATTTGTCATAGCTAAATCTTGGAAACAACCCAAATGCCCATCAACTGAGGAATGGATAAAAAAGATGTGGTATTTCTATACAATGGAATATTACTCAGCTATAAAAAAGATACTTGTGAGGCTTTTATAAGTAAATGGATGCAACTAAAGATCATACTCACAAGTTAAATAAATAGGAATCACATGTGTAAGCATCACATTGTCTCCCTGCTGTAAGAACATGAAAGAGTAAATACAGCCACAAATGTACAATAGATAATAAGAAAGGGAAAGAAACTGCTCAAAGGAAAGAGCAACTGGGAGGAGGGAAAGAAGAAAAAGTACTAAGGCAAATTTTATATATGTATATATATACACACATATATATGGTTGGATGGTATAACTGTTCTTTGGTGTCTGATGGTTTGTTGGGAACAGTTAATGTTTAAAAGGTTTTTTTCCTACTATTTTGACCAATTTTGTACGTTTATTTTTGGTAATCTGAGCAACTTATGTGATGACAACAATTTGCAGTATAACAACTGATGGTGAATTCCTACAATCCTTCCTAGTGCCACTATGTATTGTCTCTAACGTTCTTTTAAATTATTATTTTCTTATTCTCTTTAATGATTTGATCAATCTTCTATTCTTATATCTGGTAATCTGAGCAACTTCATTGAAGATAACAATATGTAATATAACAACTACTGTTAATCCTTATTATTTGGTTTGAAACCCTGTATCATTTCTAATGTCCTTTCTTTGTGTTGTTTGTATTCTGCTTTTGTTCTTTCTATTTTTGTACTTTTTTTAAATAAAAAGAAATTAATCTAAGAAAAATTAGACAGACTGGGCCTGACCAAATATCTGGAGAGTCCTTCCAAAGAGGGTTTAAAGGTCAGAGGAGGTTCTGCTGCACAGGGCACACAGAGACGCCCTGGGCCCCATGGTCCTGCCCCCACCCCGGGATCCCTCTCCTTTGGCCACGCCCCCAACACCGGCCCACCAAGATCCTAGGCATGTGAGCTGGAAGAGGAGCAGCAACCATGAGTCAGCAAGAGCAGCCAGGTCAACGACATACTAGAAGGCTGAGGCTTGCTACTAATATGAGCGCTGAGAGGGACTCCATACCGCTTGCAAATACAAACTTTGTATCAACCCATAGAGACACAATATTCAAAAAACAGCAGTTCTGGAGATTGAGAGATGACAACATACTCTAAGACCTGAGAAACTCCTCCAATTGTCTCCCAAAACTAATACCTAAACTTAGTACACACCCTGAACTACCTCAGTGAGCATGAGTGGGGGAGACCTCTCACCACTTATGCCCAGCATCAAAGGATTCAAAATGAGAATTCAAACCCTCACAGGAGCAAACAAGACTCCTTCCTGAAAAACAGCTCAGGCAACTGCCATGGCACAGTTAGAGGAAGAAGAGGAGGAGAAAGAGGGAGTCACCACTCCATACACACCCTTGACCCCTCCCTCACCTTCCCTCCTTCCTACACTCACAGCTTCAGGTTTGGAAGCCCATGCTCACAGAAGGCTTCCAACTCAGCAACAGGAGAGCAAAGCTCTGAGAACTGGGCCAAAACTGGAGTGGAAAAAGCCCAGCCTGAAAGGCAACCAGGAAAACAGCAGAGAAGGATCCTCGCATATGATCACCACCCAGATGCTGGACTATAACAACATGAGAATGACAAGACAGAGAGAGGTGGGTCCCCAATACCAGCAAGATTTAGAAATGACAGTCAAGTTGGGGGGCTCTCTGCAGGCTACATGCGGACCCTGAGGTCTTAGATGGAGCTCCCAGGAACAGCTCACTGGGTCAGAGCCCAGAGGTCTGCGGGGGCAACCCCACAGACTAAACTGGGCCTCCAGCAGCACCTTGTTGGAGCAGAACCCTGTGGTCTGTGGGGGCAATCCTGCAGACTGGATTGGGTCCCTGGGAGTGCCTCACAGTAGTGGAGCCCAGCAGTGCTAGGGGGCAACCCAGAGAACTCGAGCAGGCCCCTGAGTGCCTCGTTCAGGCAGAAACTGGTGGTCTGCAGGGGCAACCCCATGAACTGGTCCAGGTCACCGGGAGGGTCTCCCTGGGGCAGAGCCCAGAGGTTCTCGGGGGCGACCCTGACAACTCAACCAGGACCCTGGGATCACCTTGTTCGGGCAGAAACCAGTGATCTGTACAGGCGACCCCACAAACTGGTCCAGGTTCCCAGGAGCGCCTCTCTGGGGCAGATCCCAGTGGTGCTCAGGGACAACCCGAGAACTCGACTGGGCCCTCAGGAGTGCCTCGCTGTGGTGGTTGCCCCTGAGGACTTGACTTGGCCTCCTGGAGCACCTCTTTGGGGCAGAACCCAGTGTTCTGTGGGGGCAACCCCGCAGACTGGTTCAGGTCCCCAGGAGCACCTCGCTAGGATGGACTTGACTGGACCCCCGGGAGTGAATCGTTGGAGCACAGCAGTCCACAGGGGCAAACCCACAGACTGGACCAGACCCCTGAGGGCCTTGAGGGCTTATCAGTTGGGTATGACCATAGTGTATTTTGTTCCCTGCCTATGTACCGTCTTTGAGGATTGGTGTTTTTCCACTTAGTGCCATAGTAATTTGAGTGCACCCATGTTTGTTACAGCATGATTTGAAGCATCCATGTGCCTTCCCAATGTGAGAGCCCGAGGGAGTAAACAAACCAAAAAGTGCAGTTATTGTCAGAGAGAAGACGATTGATTGGGTGGGAGAACAATGGAGATGAGGGTGAATAAAACTGTTTTGATTAATTGAACGTGCCATCATTTGTATAACTGACTAACAATAGTGAAGACATCATTTTGTATGCAGCATCCATTTTTAATTCCCCAATATCTGCTTTATAATTCTGTATTTCCTTTGTTGTTTATGTGTTACACCGATTTATAACTAAGAAATGCGAAGATAACATTATGTAATACAATAGCCATTGTTAATCCCCTATTATCTTCTGTATGATTGTGTATTTCCTTCATTGTTTTTGAGATAACTGAGTAACAAATATGAAGGTATTATGTAAAACAGCATTCGTTGTCAATCCCCTACTATCTTCCCCATAATTTGTGTATTTCTTTATTGTTTTTGTGTTTTTCAAGTTTATATTCTTTTATCTTTAAAATAAAAAATAAAAAAGTAAAGGTCAGAGACACTGGCTTTGTTGTCTGTGTCTGCCATGAAGTTACAGTGACAAGAAAGCAAATCCTGCCAACAACTACAGGGATGGGGCAGGGGCCCCTGAGTCTCCTGGAGCTCAGCCAGGGAGGCCCTGAGCAGAGAAGCCAGCTGAGCAGCTCTGGAGGGCATCGCAGGACCACTGCAAGATCATGAATGTGTGTTGCCTCTGACATTCCCTTCCTGGTAGTTTGTTATGTAGCAACAGAAAACTTACTAGAAAATCAGGAGTGAGGGTCAAACAGAAAACCTCCAACCTACCAAGGCAGTTATGATTTAGGTGATAATTAAAGCTAACCAGCAGCGTGCAGCTGCTAAGAGCCCCAGCGTGGGCTGCCCCTTGACAGGCAAACAGGAGTGAGAAAGGCAGAAACAGTGCCCCCTCCTACAGGGAGGAAAGGCCGCTTCTCATTTGGTGACCATGTGACACACCACCACAATCAGAACTGGTTTGCTATTTAGGTCAGATTTCTTGGCGCAGGGCAGAGAGAAAACAGGAACATAACCTCAAGGGTACTGATGATCCACCAAGTGTCTGCACAGCTTCACTGGGGACCTGGCTCCTTCACAAGACTGTGGAAGGCAACTGTCCCTCACGCTGCTGCACGGCTTCCAGCCAGCCCTTCGGTCAGTGGCCAGTGAACATCTCCCTCCACACTGCCAAAGGCAGCACTGTGCAAGTCTCGGGACCACTGAAAATCATGATCTGACCACTGATTTTTACTCCATTTAGAAAAAAGAAAAAGGAAGGATTTGGGCTCTGGTGATATGTGGGAGCTTTGAAAGCTCTTTAGTACTAATTAGTACTGGAGCTCCTGGGTTACAGGAAATGTATGAATATATAGGAAAGAATTCACCTCAAGCAGTCTGTTTTTACCCGCTCTGTGGCTCTTGAACCAGTTATGACATCAGCTGAACCTCATTTTGACATCAGCTGAACCTCATTTTCAGTGATGAGGAGAGCTTGGCATTCAGAGAGTATCTGTGGCAAATCAGGTGGGCATCCTGCGCTTTGTCTAATGAGGTGACCAGGTCATCTGTCCTACTGCTAGGGCCTTTTATATATCAAGATCTCTTAAAGTGGAAAAGTGGCAACCAGAATCTGCACTCCATCCATTTGTGTGAAGCGCAGTGCCTATAGGAATACAGTTGAAGGGTCCCGGTCCCGGATGGGCCTTGGAGAAGACTGTGGGATGAACCCAGATGAAAGGGAAGAGCTAGAGGTACCTTGCCAAGCTCGGTCTTCCGGACATCCTCTGGGTGGGATGCAGACAGAACTTTTACCAGGGCATTAAGAAAGCTCAGTTTTCAGGAAATAGTGGTGCGTTTGTGTGTGTGTGTGTGTGCGTGTGTGTATGTGTGTGTGTGTGTGTGTGTGCATGCGCACACCTTTGTGCTGGGAGTGGAACCCAGAGCCATGCTAGGCATGTGCTGTACCCCTGAGGTATACTCCAGGCCTTTGTCCTCCATTTGGCAACCAAACCCCAGGACATAAAGTCCTGGACCTCCATGTACTAGCCACATCAGCAGAGTAGGCCCTGACCCTGCCGTGCCCATCTCTAATCGATAAAATGGGAAAATTGAAATCCCAATTTCAGAACCACTTTGACCCTAAATGCAAAAACGCAACAGAGTACCCAGTGCCAGGTCAGTGTTTAATCATTGTCAGCTACTCCCATTTAACACAAGAGAGTTTTAGAGGTTCCACTTATTAAAGAGACAAACATAGCCCTGAAGAAAATAGTTGTGCCTGGGAAAAGTGCTAGTTTCCCAGCAGTAGAAAGTCTTTAGCATTTTCAGTTCAATGCTTCAGACTGTGTTTAATCTCTACCTGACTTAGAATTACACTTGGCCCCAACTTACAACGGTTTGACTTACAATGTTCGGGCTTTACAATGAGCGAAAGTGATATCCCTTCAGTAGAAACCGTCCTTCCAGTTTTGAATTCTGATCCTTTCTTTGCCCATCAATATGTCACAATTTCCAGAGGAAACTACCAGCACTGTGTTGCTAAGCTGTCAGGGTAGAGTAGTTCTCTTACGTGCATTTTTGACTCAGGATATTTTCAGTTTATGATGGGTTTATCCTGCCCGAATCCTATGTGTCAAGGAACATCTCTATACTGAAGAATATTGGGGGTAACTCACTCCTTCCTACAGCCCTGAGGGCCTCTCACTGCGGGTCAGGAGGATGTGGTCCCTGATCTGTGTCCTCTCGCCAGCAGACACACAGGCTTTTTGTCAACCGTGGGCATACGAGCACCTTCCACCAGCGGTACAGAGTCAGCCAGGCTGCTCTGGACGGCGCTGTAAGCTCCCGCTCAATGCATAGCGGCAAGAATGATGCTTTGCATTCCTCTCACGCTTTGGTGACACTTTTTGCCATCATAGAACAGTGCTGACTCCTGAAAACACTCAGCCCTTTTAAAGCCTGCGAGCTACAATTACACGGAGCACATCCCTTTAGAGCCCTTTGGGGTGGTAAATCCTCTTTCACTGAGCTGCCAGCCCAGAAGCCTGCTCCCTCCTGTGTTAGAAATTCTGGTCACAAACACCTCCAATAAAATGCTGCAGGCACATCAATAAAAGATATAATGAAATCAAATGAGTCTTGTTCCTTACATTTACATGCAAAGTATATCAAAGGCACATCCAGTTTGCTGCTGAGGCCCACACAATGGATTCTTTTGTGTGAGAGGAGAGAAGATATACAAAGCTGAATTAGGAAGCAATTCCAATTAAAAGGCCTGTGTTTAAGGCTCCAAAGACAAAGCAGTCTTTGCCAGACAGCGAGCTATTGGAGGTGTCTGGCTGCCGAGGTGGTTTTATGGCCGTTGGACTGGACTGCGGAAGGCAGCATGGCAATACCACCCCTGGGTCCCAGGCCCTGGGGTTGCAGTGCCTCAGTACCAACTTAGTCCCAGGCGACCTCAGGGATAATAATAGTACCTGTCGGTGGGGCCGTGGTGACGACGACGGTAAATGAAGCACTGGAAGGACTCCGGGCAGCGCCAGGCACGTGCTGGCTCTCTCGTCCGCCCTGGTAGCTGTGAGTGCCTCTAGCTGGCCCCCACCCAGGGCTGCCTCCTGGCCTACACGCCTGGGCCAGAAGCACCCCGATGACGCGGGAGCGGGCCTTGGAAGTGTGTCTGGCATGGAAGCCAGCAACGATGTGGTGAAGAGAAAGTTGTCCTCTGTCTCAAAGGCCTCTAAACTCAAGTCTGACTTTCAGCACTAGCGAAACGGAGCTCCTTTGCAGATACAGGCTTCTGGGCCGTGTGTTCCGTTTCCTGCACACCCTTCACTTTCTGTAGCTTGAGATCCAGAAAGTTGGTAGACGGCGCCTCAGGGATGAGTGACAGACTGCAGTTTTCTCCAGCTTCTCTGGTTATCCTAGAAGGCTCAGCTTCCCAGTGCCAGGCTCAAAGGCCACACCCTGTCAGCACAGGGCTTTTGCAGAAACACTACAGTGCATCTGTCTGCAAGGAAGTCAGACTTCAGAGGAGGAGACAAGGCCTTCGTCCAGTTCCCTCCTGCCTGGGCCGCCAAAGGCTCTGGGTTTTCCGTCTGCAAAGGGGTGCTAAAAATCCTTGGGTTTTTAACTTTAGGGTTACTTTTCATGTCTTTATTATAAGTGCAAAAATTTGCAGCTGGAAACATGGATTGGGTAAGGGAAATTTGAAGTACAAGCTGAACAAGCAAAATTATAGAATATGTGAGAAATTCACAACCAAAAGAAACCAGTGAAGGTTCCGACAGGTATAGGGTACATGAGGCCCCAAGAGCCTGCTGGGAGCAAAGGACACACAGGCCCCACAACTACAGAGAACTGGCAGGAGATGCCGGCGTGGATCGCGCCACCGAGCACAGGCTTATACGTGGGTGCTCATTTCTGCTAGGAGCTTTCTTTTATTGTAAAGCTGAAAAGGGGCCTAAATCATAGTATTTCTGATGTGAGAAAACAATGAGGAATAACATGAAGTCATCACCCTTCTAGTGACATTTCAAGACCAGTCATGAGGAAGGGAGGGAAATAGGAAAATGGAAACTACAAAAATGACTTTATCTCTCTTTGTAATACTGGATTTCCTTAAGAAAAAGCACCTATGAGCCAGGCATAGTGGCACGTGACTGTAATCCCAGCTAAATTGGAAGGCTGAGGCAAGATCACTAGTTCAAGGCCAGTCTGGAC
>PVLD010035414.1:0-11815 GCA_004027595.1 Dinomys branickii | reverse complement strand
TTTTGGTCTTTTTGAGACAGAGTCTTGCTATGCAGTTCAGGCTGGCCTTGAGCTCAGGTAGCACAGGTTGGTCTCAAACTCACAACAATCCTCCTGCCTCAGCCTCCCTAGCGCTGGGATTACAGGCATGCACCACCACATCTGGTGAGTGAGATAGAATCTTATTGTTCATTTAATTTGTATTTCTCAAGTGACCAGTGATGAACATTTTTCATATTTTTGCTGTTTGTACTTCTTCATGTGAGAAATACCTATTCATTTTTTTTTTAATTTTTTAATTTTTTTTTTTTTGCGGTACTGGGGATTGAACTCAGGACCCTGCACTTGCTAGGCAAGCGCTTATTCCACTGAGCTATATCCCCAGCCCTACCTATTCATTTCATTGCCCATTTTTAGATTCAGTCTTTGAATTTGGGGGGGTTCTGATGTTTTTCAGTTCTTTATGTAGTCTAGATACTAGTCCTTTGAGGTGAAGCTGGTAAAAATTTTTGCCCATTCTATGGGTTTGTCTCTTTACTCTGTTGCTGGTTTCTCTTGCTGTGCAGAAGCTTTTTAATTTGATATGATCCAAGTTGTTGATTCCTGGTAATGTTACATGGGCAATCAGGGTTTTGCTCATAAAATCTTCCACTTCCTTTTAAATTTCAGTAGAGTTTGAAGAGAAGTGGCATAAGATCTTTTCTAAAGTTCTAATAGAATTCAGCAGTGAATCTGTGAGGACCTGGACTTTTCTTTATTGATAGTTTTAAAATTACACCTTCAATTTCACTGACAATGGGTTATTTAGGATTTTTGTATCTTCTTGATTCAGCTTTGGTAAATCAAATTTACCTAGGAATCTGTCCATTCCTTCTGCTTTTTTTTTTTAATCAAACTCAGGACCTTTCATTTGCCAGGCAGGTGCCATGCCACTGAGCTATATCCCCCGGCCACCCTTCTGTGTTTTCTTTCTTTCTTTCTTTCTTTCTTTCTTTCTTTCTTTCTTTCTTTCTTCCTTCCTTCCTTCCTTCCTTCCTTCCTTCCTTCCTTCAATCCATCCATCTTTTTGAGGCAGGTTCTTGCTATGCAATTCAGGCTGTCCTTGAGCTCGCTTTGTAGCCCAGGCTGCCTCAAACTCTCAACGATCCTCCTGCCTCAGCCTCCTGAATGCTGGGATTATAGGTGTGTGCCACCATGCCCGGCTGTATTTTCTATCTTATCAGAGTACAAGGTCTCAAAATAGGTATTACTGATTTTCTGGATTTCTGCAGGATCCTTTCTGATTTTCACTCTTTCCATGGATTTTCTTTCTTTCTTTCTTTCTTTCTTTCTTTCTTTCTTTCTTTCTTTCTTTCTTTCTTTCTCCTCTGCTTGGCTATGGGTCTGTCAACTGTATTTAATCTTTCAAAGAACATACTCTTCAATTAATTGATTCTTTACATTGTTTTCTTAGTTTCAATTGCGTTAATTTCTGCTTTTTTTTTTTTGAGACAGGCTCCTTCTAATGTAGTTCAGGCTGGCCTTGAACTCAAGCCTCTCTAGTGCTGGGATTACAGGCATGCACCACAACACCTGGCTTGCTCTGTTTTTCTGATGTAAGAATTCACTCAACTTTTTTTTTAGCGATACCAAGGATCAAACTCAGGACCTTGCACTTAGCAGGCAGTTGCTTGCTCCACTGAGCTGTATCCCCAGCCCATAGAATTCATTATAAATTTCCCTCATAGGACTGCTTTCATTGTCACCCATAAGTTCTGGTGTGTCATATTGGCATTACCATCTAATTGTATAAACGAACTCCTTCAGTTTCACATATGACCCATTGGTGTTCACGAGGGTGTTATTTAATTTCCATATGTTTATGTAGTTCTTGTGGTTTCTTTTGCCATTGCCATTGATTTCAATTTCATTGCACTATGGTCTGATAATAAATGAGATATTTCCTCTTTTTTTTTTTTTTTTTTTTTGCCTTTTTGACACAGGGTCTTGCTATGCAGTTCAGGCTACCCTTGAGCTCACTTTGTAGCACAGGCTGGTCTCAAACTTGCAACAATCCTCCTGCCTCAGCCTTCTGAGTGCTGGGATTATAATCCTGCGCCACTATACCTGGCTTTAATCTGTTTCTTTTAATTGGTGAATTGAGACCGTTGATAGTTATAACTGATATGTATTGACTTATTTTCCTGTTGTTGGTTCCCTTTCTTTCTTTCTTTCTTTTTTCTGTCTTTTTGAGACAGGGTCTTACTATGCCTTGGCCTCCTGAGTGCTAGGATTACAGGCGTGCACCTCCACGCCTGGCTTCGGTTCCCTGTCTTTCCCTTCTGTTTAATTGCTTGCCTTGCCTGATGGATTCATTCTACTGGGATTCTTGGAATTATTGTTTTCATTGTCTTCACTGTCTTTTTCTAGAATATCCTTCAGAACTTTTTGGAGTGTGATTTGGTGATCCTTAATTTCTTAAAGTGTTATCATGGAAATACCTTCTTTCTCCATCAGTTTTGAAAGATAAGCCCAGCATGGTGGTGCATGCCTGCAATCCCAGCATTCAGGAGCCTGAGGCAGGAGGATCACTGCAACTTCAAAAACAGCCTGGACTACAAAGTGAGTTGAAGGCCAGCCTGAACTCAAGACAAGACCCTGTCTCAAAAAAATTTTTTTTTGGTCTTTTTTGGAGAGGGTCTCACTTTGCAGTTCAGGCTGACCTTCAACTCACTTTGTAGTCCAGGCTGGTCTCGAATTCACAGTGATCTTCCTGCCTCAGCCTCCCGAGTGCTGGGATTACAGGTATGTGCCACCACACCAGGTTTAAAAAAATTTTTTTTTCAAAAGATAATTTTACAGGGTACATCAATCTGGGTTGGAGGTTTTTTCTTTTAGGGCTTGAATACTTCAAGTTTTCTTTGACTTAAGGGTTTGAGTTCAAAAGTCTTCTCTGATTCTGATGGGTTTTCCTGCGGGCTGGGGATGTAGCTCAGTGGCACAAGTGCCTGTCTGGCAAGCACAGGGTCCTGAGTTCAATTTCCAGTCCCCTCTCAGGAAAAAATAATAAGAAGAAAAAAGGATAAAATGATGGGTTTTCCTTTATAAGTGATTTATCTTTTTTTTTTTTTTGAGACAGGGTCTCACACTGTGTAGTCTGGACTGAATGTACTTTGTAGTCTAAGCTTTCCTTGAAACTCATGTCAATCCTCCTGCCTAATGTAACAGCTTCTTCTTCTTCTTTTTTTTTTTGGTCTGTTTGGACAGGGTCTTGCTATGCAGTTCAGGCTGGCCTTGAGCTCACTCTGTAGCCCAGGCTGGTCTCAAAATCACAACTATCCTTCTGCCTCACCCTCCAGAGTGCAAGTGCTGGGATTACAGGTGTGCACCACCTCACCCGGCTCTAACAGCTTTTATTTTATTTTATTTTATTTTTTTTGCGGTACTGGGGATCGAACTCAGGACCCTGCACTTGCTAGGCAGGCGCTTATTCCACTGAGCTATATCCCCAGCCCTAACAGCTTTTAATATTCTGTTCTTATGTTGAATTTCTGGAATCTTGAATATTATGTACCCTGGTGTAATTTCTCTGATCCTGACTCTTTGATCTGATATTCTGTCTTTATATTGGTTGACTCTGCTATGTATATTTTCAGTAGAACTTTTAATCTGCTGGATTTCTATCCAGCTGCTTTTTTGGGTTTTTTTTGGGGGGTGGTACTGGGACTTGAACCAAGGACCTTGTGCTTGCCAGGCAGGTGCTTGTGCTGCTGAGCTATATCCTCAGCCTCCAGTTCTTTTCTATATTGGGCATTCATGGTTCCTATGTCTTTCCTAATATCTGTTTTTTCAAAATCTGTGTCTGCTGTAGATTCACTGAGTATTTCCTTCATCTCTTTAATTATTTCTGTTTTGTTCCTGTCAAGAGACTTATTGGACAATCTGGTTTGTTACTTCTGCTGCTACTATTTCATAAAATTTAACTGGGATGTTTTTTCTTTCTCCCACCTCAATGCCCCTTTGATTTGCATTGGGCAAGTTGGGGACTGTGGTGGACTGACAACTGGTGGTCAACTTGTAACACCCAATTGAACTGAACCAGCGTGGTGCTGGGTGTGGGAGGCCCTCCTGAGGATTGTTGCTGGCAGCATAAAAGGCAGAACTGGAGAAGAGGTTAAGCTGGTGGGAGCTGTTGGAAGTGGTTGAGAGGCTGTTGGGAAGCTGTTGGTTTTCCTGGAGGACCTTGTCATGCTGAGTTTCCTGATGAACTTGCCTGTTCTCTTCATTGAAGGAGCTCAGGACCTTAGTGTCATTGGCTATAGTTCATTTTAGGGGAACTCTAGTCCTCACCTTGAGCATCACTTCCTGGCTCTGGAGGGGAAGACAGTACACTCCTCAGTCTCCTGGAGAAGTTTATCATGTTGGCTTTCCTGATGGAACTCAGCTTTCCTCATTGTCAGAGGAGCTCAGGACCTCACCGTCACTGAGGATGGCTGTGGTACTTTTGCGGGGAGTTCTGGTTCTTACTTTGAGCATTGCCTTCTGGCTCCAGTGCAGATCCCTCAGCCTGCACTGGCACAGACCCTTCATCCCACTGGCACAGACTTTCTAGCCTCCACCACTGACCTTTGGGCCTTCCCAGCATAGATCCGTGAAACAGGCCTGCATCGCATGAGACATTGTTATGGGCTCCTGGCCTCTCGTTGGACTCATGGGAGGCATTGTGATGGGCTCTAGGTCTTCAGCTGAACTCATGCAGGACATTACTGTGGGATCCAGGCCCTCAGCTGGATTTTTGGGTCTTTAGTGTGTGGACAGATTTCCTGCACTCTTTTTGTATATGGTTCTTTGGTTGATCATTATAAATATTTCTATAAACTATGTGTCCTGTATTAAATTGTTCCCTCTTGCAAACTACAACAAGGACTGTAGGTGGCATCTTGCCTCCATGTTTTCTCATTTTCTATTTTTTTGTTGTCGTTTATTTGTTTTCTGCATTGAGGCTTGTCAATTGCTTATGGTAGGAAGCTTTATTACTTGTATGGGACCTCTTTAGGAAGTGATTAGTTTTCAGAGATGTCTTCTAGGTATAGGTATGGCTTTTTGGCTTTCGTCTGTCTAGGTTATTAGTACCCAGTTCTTTGGTACTGGACTACAGTAATGTTCATGACCCCCAGACAATCTAGGTTTTGTCGTACAAGGAAGATCAATTTATCACAACAATTATGTCATCTTGGCTAAAGTAGTGCAATTTATAATAGCAACATCCCTAAGCACAGACTAAAAAAAAGACAAACTGTGATAACTATTAATTCACCAACTTTAACCATACTTACAAGATTTCATAGTTATATAACAAGACCTAAAACAAATTAGACAGTTACATACAATAAATATTTACTCAATATTTTACCCTAAGGGAAGAAAATTTTTGTTGTTGTTCTTTTTTTTTTTTTTTTCCGGTACCAGGGATTGAACTCAGGACCTTGCACTTGCCAGGCAAGCGCTTATGCCACTGAGCTATACCCCCAGCCCCAAGGGAAGAAAATTTTAAAGGGATAAGAGAGAAAATAGATAAATAAAAGGAAAGAAAGAAACTAAAAGCAAGGCTGAAAGACAAAAGAAGATTACCCCAGCCTCAGGAACAGGTGAAGAAGACAGGAGGGACAGAAAGAAGCAAAAAACAAAAACAGCACATGGTGGCCTGAGGCAAGAGGATCACTATGGATTTGAAGCCAGCCTGGATACATGGGTGAGACTCTTCAAAACACAAAAACAACAATGAAAAAAGAACAAAAAAACTCTAAAAAATAAAATAATGTTCACACTCATGAAAAAGAAGCATAGCCGGGCATAGTGGTACATGCCTAGTTCCAGCACTTAGGAGGCTGAGGCAGGAGGATCCCCATGAGTTCAAGGCCAGTCTGGACTACATATTGAGATGCTGTCTGAAAAGAAAAAAGAAGAAAGATAAAAGAAGTTTCTCTGTGATTCAAGCCTGTGGTTATCTTCTGGGGCCTACAGTTTTGTGGTAGTGTCCAATCCAGGGCATAACATTGCTCTTATTGGTAAACAAAGGCAGCAGTCAGAACCCAGGTCTGTGCTGGATAATCCCAGGAAGTCTGCAGTAGGAGTCAGGCAGGGGGCTGGTTCAAATCCACAGAAGTTCAGGCTGATCCTGGCTTCTGGACATGGAAGTGGGGCCTGAGTCATTCAGCCTACAACGCTGTGGGTGTCTCTTGCTGGCCTGACCATGGCTTCCTGGCCCTGGATGTTTCCCGCAGTTGTCCCTCCTCTGATCACTGTGAGATTTCCACACCGGGAGTGCCTTGAGATGAAGCCAACCATAGCTGCTCTGCGTCTTGGATTCAGTTGCCCCTTCCCTCAACTGGCATCTCCAGGGGACACAGCAGTCACTTGGATTAGCGTCAGTCACTGGCTGTTGGTACTCAGCATCCGCTGCTCCACTCCACCGGTTTGGTCCTCGCTAGACGCCTGTGCAATCACTCGCTGTTGCTGTGTCTCTGTAGATTTCATCTTCCTCTCTCACCCTGAGCCAGGGAACCAGGAAAAAGTACAGTTTTCCCCCTTCCTTTTTTTGCTTTGAGATCTGTCTCTTTCTCTATTGGCTTCAATTTTCCCTTCAGATCCTTCCTGGGTCCCAGGGATCCAACTTTAAAAAGCTAGGAGCAGCAGGAGGGCGTGTGGGGCAGGGGAGGCTGTTTACACCAAGGGGCTACAAGTTGCTACTTTAGCCACACAGGGAAGTCTCAACAGTGGACGGGGGACTCCACCTACCTGAATTCCACAAAGCTGTCCAGAGAGGCTTGGCATTCTCTAAACTCCTAATCCAGTGTGGCCCTTCCTACAACCACTTCCCTCCACCTCTCTATGGGTTGTACACTCTCTGCATTTGCTGTGGGACATGGCCTCAGAGCATGCACCTTCCATCCTACCCTTGGGTGCCTCAGCTCCCCACTAAGAGAGGTCCACACTGACCCCATCCCTACCACTTCCCCTCTGGCTGCTCTTTTCCTTGTGTTCCTGAGAACCTGCCCTCCCCACAGGGGCCACCCTCTTCCCTAGGGAAGCTTCCCACCCAGGGAAGCTGGTCTGGACTCTGGATGACCTCATTCCCATCCTGAGTTGCCTCTTCATGGTGGATGTGTGGCAGATCACCCATATCACCCTCCAAGGAAAGACTCTGATGTAGACAATCAATGGTTACATGATCCAGGGGTTGCCTCAGCTGAGAGCCCTGGCCCAAGCTCATTGCTTTCAGGGATGACCTGAGTCCAGCAGCTGGTCCACAAAGAAGTAAATGGCCTGGCCACCTTGGCCCAACATAGGACACTTTCAACAGGCCATTCTGACTACAGAGCCCTGCTGGGTGGCTGGGCTGGCATCGTACTCCTCTCTTCCCACCTTAGTGTATCACAGTGGCACATAGTGTGCTTTGCATTCTGCCTCACATGCTGCTTCCCTGAGGACTCACACTGCAGGAGTTGGGCTTAGGGCTGGTCTGAGAAGACAGGCAGAGGGACAGTGGGGCAGGGTCCCTCCCTGTAGAATTTCACTGCTGGAGGTGAAGTACAAAGGGCTTGGAGTACAAGGCCACTGTCTTGGTCTATTCAGGCCACTAGAACAAAATACCATAAATAGAGTATCTTATAAACAACAGGAATTTATGAATTTATTTTTCACAGTCTGGAGACTGAGAAGTCCAAGATAAAAGCACTGCCAGGTTCAGTGTCTGGTGAGGCCCTCCTTCCCATAGGTGGCACCTTCTTATGTTACCCTCACGTGGTGAGGGGCTTTCTGAAGGGTCTCTCTGTCTTTCTCTCCCCTCTCTCTCTCTCATCATTTTGAGACAGTGTCTCACTATGCAGTTCAGGCTGGCTCTGAGCTCACTTTGTAGCCCAGGCTGGTCTGGAACTCGCAACAATCCTCCTGCTTCAGCCTCTCAAGTGCTGGGATTACAGATGTGCATCACTGTGCCTGGCTTGGAGTCTGTTTTATAAGGGCACTAATTCTATTTGTGTTCTTATGACCTTAGGACCTTATAGAGGCTTCCCTCAATACCATTGCACTGTTGATTGGGGGCAGGGCTTGCTTGTTTCAGACAAGGTCTTGGGTTGTAATGCAGCCTGGTCTTGAACTCACTATGTAGTCCAGCCTGGCCTTGAACTTGCAGCAATCTCCTGCCTCACCTTCCTGGGTACTGGGATTATAGGTATGTGCCATTATGCCCAGTTGTTGATTAAGTTCTTGGGTTTTTTAAGCTTTTGTTTGTTGGTTAATTTAGTTTGTTTGATTTTTTGAGACAGGGTCTTGCTCTGTAGTGCAGACTAGACTTGAACTCACTATGTTGCCCAGGCTGGCTTAAACTCACAGGGATCCTCCTGTCTCAGCTTCTTGAGTAGTGGGATAACTGGCATATGCCACCATGCCCAACTGTTAACTATGTTATAACCTAAGAATTTTAAAACACAAACATTTAGACCATAGCTCCCAAGGTCCCACTGTTATAATTTTCACCATGATTGAGATGGGATCACTCAGCAGGAAGGGAAGGCATCCAGTGGTGCCCCACCAGGTATTTGAAGTGTAGTTGGGGGAGAAACAGTTACTCTAGGGATAGTGGGGTGGCTGTTACTCAGCTCTCTATTAAAGATACAAAGAAACAATACTGAAAGGTTAAGCCGGGTGTGGTAGTGCACCCCTATAATCCCAGCACTTGGGAGGCTGAGGCAGGAGGATCATTGCAAGTTCAAGACCAGCCTGGGCTACAATGTGAGTTCAAAGCCAGCCTGAACTGCATGGTGAGATCGTGTCTTAAAAACAAACAAACAAAAAGACAAAACAAAGAAAAGTTAAGGGCCATTGACAAGATGTGTTTTTGTTTTTTGTTTTCATTGACTGGATATTGAAGGACAGGGTACAAGTCCAGAGGGTCACTAGCTGCCACACACCAAGAGAGGCCTATGTCTCTGTAGCCAGAAAGCAGACAGAGCTGAAGATCCACCTGATAATTTGATCATTAGAGTTCTGAGCACCAGAGAAATTTAAACTGATGTCTACTTCCAGCTGAGAAGACAGTTATAGGAACCAGATTCACCTTCCTACCTGCGACAACAGAGAAACTGCACAATATATATGAAGCAATGGTTCTTCAAACACTGGACACCAGGCAAGGAAGGACTATGAGTCCTGAGTGGTAGGGGAAACAACATGAGCTCAGTAATCACCCAGATCACTGACCAGGGAGTGGCCAGACATAACATGGCATGAGGTGGGCACCCGGGGAAATTCCCTGAGTTTGGGGGATGGAGCTGGCTACCTGGAAAGGCCAGAGCAGCTAAAGCCAGCTCAACAGTGTACCTGAGAGGACAGCAGAGCCCGGAAGAAGCCCAGAGATTGGTTGAGAGTCCTCAAGGAAACAGCAGAGCACACCCAGCCCATGTGCATAAGGAAAACGCCAGAGTCTGGGAAAGGTATCACAAGAAAAGGTAAGAAGGAGCAATCCCTGGAGCCCACCCAGGTCTAGGAGTGGTAGTTGACACCACCAACCAGAGAAGAAACTTATAACTTATAGCCTATTAGGTCAAAACTCAGAATGGTTGTCTTTAATAGGAAGAAAAAAAAAAACTATTGGCCAAGCATGGTGGCGCACACCTGTAATTCCAGAGAAGGCTGAGGCAGGAGGATTGTTGTGAGTTTGAGACCAGCCTGGGCTACAAAGTGAGCTCAAGGCCTGCCTGAACTGCATAGTGAGGCCTGTAATGGCCTAAGTACCCAGCTGCTTGCTAGACTGACCCCATGCTTGACCCCTGACTCACCTCAAACAGCTAAAGTCCATATATGATAACATAATTATTGTTTAAAGTTTCCTTGTTCTTTCTCAGAAAGAATTCAAAAAACATTGCCCGTCCCTGCCAGAAACAGGACAGTTACCCAAGCATGACGTCCCTGCTACACCTGTGTATTCATTGTGGTTTTTGTCTTTATAAGCCCTGCATACAATGGGCTCGGGGCTCTCACTTCTCAGTCTTGAAACAGAGGCGTGAGTGGGGGTCGTTGGGTTCAACTATTAAAAGCGCTACTAAATTCTAATTTGGCTGTTTGGGAGTTTATTGTTCTCAGACCTGTCTCAAGGCCCTGTCTCAAAAAGACAGGAAAAGAAAAAAAAGGAAGAAAAACTAGCACTAAACATCGCTCTAGGCACATCTACAAAGCTTCAAAGGAAGACAGGTATGGTAACACACACCTGTAATCTCAGCACTCTGGAAGGCTGAGGCAAGAGGATCACAAGCTTGATGCCAACCTGGGCAACATAATGAATTAGTGAGATCCTGTCTCCAAATAAAAAATAAAGAAGGGCTGGGGAAGTAGCTCAGTATGAAGGTCCTGGGTTCATTCCCCAGTACTGGGTGGATGGCGGGTGGAAACCAATCCACCAGTGAGACTAACAGTATGGGACATTAGTGAACTTGAAGACAGCAGCAGTCTGGAATGGTGGCACATGCCTATAATCCCAGCACTCAGGTGGCTGAGGCAGGAAGGTTGCTGAGGGTTCAAGGCCAGCCCGGGCTACATAGCAAGTTCAATGCCAATCTGAACTACATAGTAAGACCTTATCTCAAAAAACCAAAACAAACAAACAAAAAAAGACTTTTGAAGACATAGCAACAAAAATCAAAAAGAAGTGAAATAAAGAACAAGGAAAAAACAAAAAAAATGAACAAGGTATCACAAAGCTATGAGATTTCTGGGTGTGAGTATTATCTAATGGCATGGATTATAATCCATAATTATAATTAATTATAATCCATAGAAAACTTACATTGTTTGCAAATGTATCATATTTGTGTGGTCTAGGTGGCCTAGTATACATGCAATTGGAATTTCTGAAAGGAGATTAGAAAAAAATTAGTAGAAATTATGGCTCCAAATTCCCCAAATATGATGCAAATTATAAACCTACCAATCTAAGAATTTCTTTTTTTTTGCGGTACTGGGGATCGAACTCAGGACCCTGCGCTTGCTAGGCAAGCACTTATTCCACTGAGCTATATCCCCAGCCCCAATCTAAGAATTTCAACAAACCTCAAGCACATAAACCAGGAAAAGAACCAATGCAGCTGAGTGTGGTGGCACATTCCTGCAAGCCCAGCACTTGGGAAGCTGAGGTAAGAGGATCACTGTGAGTTCAAGGACAACCCAGGCTACACACTGAGCCCCATCTCAAAAGAGAATGAACCAAGGAATACTATAATTAAATCACTTAAAACCAGTAACAAAGAGAAGATGTTATCTGGATTTGGCGGTTTACACTTGTTATCCCAGCTACTTGGGAGCCTGAGGCCAGAGGATTATAAATTTTAAGCCATCTTGGACAACTCAGCCAAAACCTGTTTCAAAATAAGAGTTGAGGTGTAGCTCAGTGGTAGAGCACTAGCATGTGGGAGGCTTTAAATTCAATGTGGTAGAGGATATTAAAAGCAAAGCGGGGGGGGGGGGACGACATACCATATACACTAGAACAAAGATAAGAATGACAGAGATTTCTTTGTCTTTTTTTTTTTTTTTTGTCTTTCTGAGACAGGGTCTCCCTGTGCAGTTCAGGCTGATCTTGAATTCACTTTGTAGCCCAGGCTGGTCTCCAACACACAATGATCCTCTTGCCTCAGCCTCCCAAGTGCTGGGATTACAGGTGTGCTCCACCACGCCCTGCTCAGGAATGACAGATTTCTCATGAGAAAACAAGCTAGAAGAGTGAAGCAACATCTTTAAAGCAATGAAAAGGGTTTCTTGGGGGGAGTGGGGAAACCTGTTCACCTAAAATTCTTTGTCCAGT
>PVLD010035413.1:0-11813 GCA_004027595.1 Dinomys branickii | reverse complement strand
CTTTCCCACGTCTCGCCCCGGCAGCCTGGTCCGCCCTACCACATCTCCCCCGGCATCTCAGAGAAATACGCCCAGTTTAAACTTCCCAGCCGAGGTCCCGGCATTCACGCTCGCCAAGTCTGTCTCGAGCTGGTGGTGTTTATTAAGGAGGTTCGCTCCCTTGCTGCTCACCTGGTCGCCATCTTCCCCGGATCCTTTCTCTATTTTCTTTGTATATGAGTTCATTGCTATAGATTTCCCTCTGAGGACTGCTTTCACTGCATCCCACAGATTCCGATAGGTTGTACTTGCATTTTCATTTATTTGTAGGTAATTTTTAATTTCTTCTTTAACTTCTTGTGTGACCCATTGGTTATTCAGTAGGTTGTTGTCTAATTTCCACGTGTTTATGTGGTTTTTGGAGTTCTCTTTGTCATTAATTTCCAATTTTATTGCACTGTGGTCCGACAATATGCATGGGATAATTTGAATTCTTTTGCATTTAGATAGATATGCTCTATGGGCTAGAATGTGGTCTATTTTGGAGAAAGACCCATGTGCAGCTGAGAAAAATGTGTATTCTGATGCTGTGGGTTGGAACACTCTGTATACATCTACTAAGTCCATTTGTTCACACTTTTGGTTCAGGTCTGTTATTTCTTTGCTGAGTTTCTGTCCAGTTGACCTGTCTCTTAACGTCAGAGGGGTGTTTAGGTCCCCTATTACAATAGTGTTATTAGTTATTTGATTTTTTACGTCTGTCAGGATTTCACTTGTAAAGTTAGGTGCTCCATTATTAGGTGCATAAATGTTTAGGATTGTTACCTCTTCCTCTTGTAGCTTTCCCCTAACTAGTATGTAGTGGCCTTCTTTATCTCTTTTGATTGTTTTTGGTTTGAAGTTTACATTGTTTGCAAACCTAATAGCTACCCCTGCTTTTTTCTGGGGGCCTGTTGCATGGAGAATTGTTTTCCAACCTTTAATTTTCAACCTGCGGATTTCTTTTTGAGTAAAATGTGTTTCCTGTATACATCATATCGTTGGACTGTGTTCCTTAATCCAGTCTTCCAATCTTTTCCTTTTGACTTTTGAGTTGAGGCCATTTACATTAATGGTTATCATGGTTATATGTTGGCTTATTCTAGTCATGTTATTTATTTGAAGTTTTCCTTCTTTTGCTGACTGTTTAATTACTTGTTCTGTTTAGGGAGTTATTTCTATCATTGTTCTTGGGATTGTGGTCTCTTTTTTCTCTGTCTAGAATATCTTTTAGTGCTTTTTCCAATGCTGGTTTGGCACTCATGAAGTTCTTCAGTTGTTCTTTGTCGTGGAAAGATTTTATTTCTCCATTGAATTTGAGGGATAATTTTGCAGGACACATCAGTCTGGGTTGGAAGTTGTTTTGTCTTAGAATCTGTAGTATTTCGCTCCAAGCTCTTCCTGATTTCATGGTTTCCGTTGAGAAATCTGCTGTGATTCTGATGGGCTGTCCTTTCTAGGTGATCTGTTTCATTTCTCTAGCAGCTTTTAATATTGTGTTCTTTTGCTGGATATCTGGTATCTTGACTATTATATGCCTGTGTGTGTTTCTCTTTGGGTTATGGATCATTGGGGTTCTATATTCCTCTCTGACCTGAACTTTAGTATCTTTTACCTTGTTTGGGAAATTTTCTGCTATTATTTCAGCAAATATTCCTTTTATATCGTTTGTGAGATCTCCTGCTGTTTCACACACTCCTATAATTCAAATATTGTTACGTTTTGCTTCATCTTGCAGCTGTTGGATTGACTTCTCTTGTGTCTTTGATGATATCATGAGATTCTTCCTTTCACGCTCATAAGTTGCCATGCTGTCTTCAAGTTCTGAAATTCTATCTTCGGTTTCATTTAAACGGTTTTGCATGCTTTCAGCGTTAGTTTTCAAATCCTGGCATTCTCTTTGGACCTGTTTCATTCTCGGTAATTCATTCCTAAATTGCTCTTGTAACGTTTCCATTTGTTTCCTATTTTCTTCTAGTCTTTTGTCTATATCTTCTCTATGTGCATGGAACATTTCTTCCATCATTGTTTTCAGCTCGTTTTTTGTCTGAGAAATCATTGCGGGTATGTGGCTTATTTCTGCTTTAAGCTCTTTTATGGCCTGTTGGAGTTGTTTCATTTCAGATACAATCGTTTCATAACTTGCAGATATGTGATTTCCTGGTTCCCCTGTATCTTCACATTCAAAACTTTTTCTGGGTGGGGTTGAGTTTTGAGACTGCGTTTTGTTCCTCTGTTTTCCCATTTTTGGGTATCAGATTCAAACTGTGGAGCTATACATTCCCCAGGCAGTTCAGCAGGCAAAGGTCTGCTGCAGAGGCTGCTCCAATGATTCCTTCTCTTTGGGAGAATGCCCCTTAAGCTGTCTGCTGATATTTCCACTTCTACTCCCTACCCCGAGACCTGGCTGGGGCGTATAAACAGGTCGCCGCCCCAGGCTTCTTGCAGACAGGCCACTCAGGTGTTCCTCCCTGGGTGGAGCTCCTTCCTCCCTCACAAATCCCCTAGGGGCGCCTAGCTAGCTCTTCCTACCTGGGAGATCCCGCAGTCCTTAAAGCTGCTTTGATGTCACTCGCTGGGCAGAGCTTCTTCCCGACTCAGGAAAAACCGGTTAGAGCACCCACTCAACTCACCCTGGGATCCTGCAGGCAGGAATGCGGTTCAGATGTATCTCCGTGGATCGAGCTTTTTCCCGACTCAGAAATCCCGCTGATCGCAGCCGCTCCAGTTCATGCAGCGCCGGCTTCAGGGGCAGGGCTCTGAGCGGGATCCCGGAACGCTGCCCAGATTGGCGCAATTTGTCCCAGTAGCTCGTTCTCTGAGTTTCCTCTGCTCTGCTGCCTCCGACAAATCCTGGTTACAGCCGTCTCTGAGCCGATCGGGTTCAGGAGCTGGAGGCTTTCCTCCCGCTGTGATCGCTCTCTCAGCTGTGCACGATTTGAGCCAAGCTGCGGCCGAAGCGCCTCACCGATCTCTCGGGAGCCCAGCTCTCAGGATCTGCGCACTTCTCGCCGCCCGGCTTGTCCAGCCGGCCCTTTAATGCTCATGCCGCGGAGAGCAACCCGATCAGTTGGAATTTTGCCTCCACGGACCGGGCACCCACGCGCAAAGGATCGGTCTCTGGGAGAGATTCCCTCTGCCGCTCACCTGATCACCATCTCCCCCAGAAGTTCTCTAATACATTTTTTAAAAATTTGACTAATCATCATAATTTTGTTCAAACCTTGTGCAACTCACTCTTCTTTGTGTCTCTTTTGCCAGTACTTCCCACACCTTAGCATTAAGTGGACTAGTAAAATTTCATGAAAATATAGAGGAGAGGAAGCTGGGATTGAGTGGAGAGCTGTGAAAATATTGCCACCTGAGCATTATTGTATTAAAAGATGATCCTGTATGAGCCCAAGGGTGGGACCATGTCATGTCAGTGCAAGCACTGCCATTTCAACAACCATGCTTAGCGTCGTGGGTCCTTGCTGTGCTGTCCAAGTGCTTCTGTGAAGAACATGGGCTGTAGTAGCTCATGATGTGAGGAGCACATCCCCTGCTTCTGTTCCTACAACTGACTTCTGTTGTCCATTAGGGTGCAGGGATGGAGCTGCTGCCTCCTCAGGAAAGTTAACAAAGGCATAACTCTCCAGAGCCTCCTCCACCAGGAATCACCTCTCGTTAAGGACGGTTTGAGCCTTGTTCTAAGTAAATACTCCAAGAGAATTAGACAAGGGGGCAGGCAGATAGGAGCCATTCTACAGTGAAAGCACTTATGTAAGCCTGAGCTTTCCTGAGACATTTTTGGGCAGAGACCAGACCCACACCCACCTCCCATTCACAACATCTGAAAGATGGCTCTAAATTCCTCACAGCTTTCACCTTTTTATGGTTTAGAGACCTTCAATTCTGGATAGGAAAGAACAAATCTAGATGACAGTGGCTATCTGACTAGAGTAGGCCACATGTAAACTCTGACCTTAGGATCACAGGAGGCACAGGATTTGAGAGACCAGGGACTCTTATGGCAAATCTCAATGCCCACCTTTTTCAGAACCATGGAAACTACTGATGTGGCCTTCCCCACAGACACTGCGCTGTGGCTATGCAGCCTGAGGGCCAGCTTCTTGAATGCCTCTTTTGGGGACACAGAGCTGAGCAGACATGCAGAGAAGGAGAGTTTTGAAACCTTCTCATGAGAAGGGCTACATGGAGACCCCAGGGACTGGCTGGGTCTTGGTCCCCCCAAAGACCAAAAGCAATACAACCCTTTGGTTCCTGTGTCAGCCCAGAATCCTGCTGACACATCTCTAATTTTTATTTAATTTTTTCCTTCCTTCCTTCTTTCTTGCTCAGGTTACTCAAGTCAGCTTCTTTTACCTGTAACTCAAAGCTCTTCACATGACCTGAGCAGGCAACACATTTCCTAAGCCTCCACTTCCTGTAGAATAATTATCATATGAATAGCTCCTCATAGTGCTGTGGTGGAGACCACACGATAGTATGGGAAGCCATGTCAAGTGGTCAAGTTGAAGGTCCATACCGATGACTCTGTAGGATACCAGCAAGACCAAAAGCAGCATGCCTGGCTCACATCACCTCCTGAGCCCTATGTCCTGTTAGATCAGCTAGGCATTAGATTTTCATAACAGCTCAAACTCTACAGTGAACTGTGAATATGGAGGATCTATCTTGTGCTCCTCTGATCACACCCACATCACCATCCTCCCAGTCTGTGGAAAATTGCCTTCCAAGAAACTGATTCCCAGTGCCAAAATGTTAGGGACCATTGCTATAAGTGGAATTATTCATGGATCCAGTGTTGGCACAACTAAGCGTGGTGATTATTTGCTGTTTAATGATTTGTGCCCACATATGCATCAGGTAGGCACAGTGAGGTTGGGAGGAGGCCTCATGTGCCAAAGGCCCCATGCCAGGTGCCAGGGTGGGGACAGAAGGAAATGTTACTAGGAGCTGAAAGGTCAGATGAAAGCCAGGCCAGACTGCAGAACTCTCTCTCTCCTTTTCTGCAAAGATATTGGATAGGAAGAGCAGCACGTGGGAAGTGTTCAAGGAGGAAAGCACACAAGCCCAGAGCTGCCCTGTGGGTGGTGCCCAGGCTCGCCATACAGGAGATAAGAGGAGAAAACAATCATCCGCAAATAAGGCAACCATTAAACATGTAAGAGGTGATCTGTGGGTGCAGTTCAGTGGTAGAACATTTGCCTAAGAAGTATGAAGCACTGGGTTTGATCCCTAGGACCACAGTAGACAGGCAGATAGATAGATACATAGATAGATAATAGAGAAATAGATAGATGATTGATTGATAGATAGATAGATAGATAGATAGATGTTGGTTTGGTTGTTTGATAGACAGATAAATATATAGGTAGTAGATGAACAGATGGGTGAAGAGATGGATGGGCAGATAAATGAGTGGGCAAGTGGTTGGTTGGATAGATAAGTAGATAAGCATGGTTGGTTGGATGGATGGATAGAAGGATGGAAGGATGGATGGAAGGATGGATAGAGAGATGATATGCATATAATTGGTTGGATGGGTGGATGGGTGGGTGGATGGATGGATGGATAGATGGTAGATAGATAAATAGATTGATGAGAAACATTAACATGGCATAAAAAGTTTCAGAAAGGGACATGATGCTGAAGAGATGGCAAAAGGAGTGAGAGCTAAACAGGAGGCCTTTGATTTGGCAAGGGGAGGTTGCTGGTGAGTTTTTCCAAGAGAGCTATGGTACCATTCAGGAACTCTAGGAGAGAGTAGAGTATGAGGATACTCAGCCACCTCTACCCCAAGGTTTCCCTCTTAAAATACACTCATACAAGGTTTATCTGTGGATTAAGTATTATGAGACTTTCAGCTTTTAAAAATGTTCCATTCTTAGTTTTTCCAATTTGCAATGATGGCCTAGAAAAATTAAAACAACAAAAAATTACTCCTGTGGAATTCAAAGCCTCCTAGGGAAATTCAGAATGTGAAGTCATCCTTTCTGGTTTTCAGAAGGTTGGAGACTCCCTGCAACCTTCAGGGCTGCAGCAGTGGGCTGAGACATTGCTGGCGCTGCCCACCCACAGGGCTTGTGATTGGGATCAGGCAGGCGGAGGAATCACTGGGCAGACACAGCCCAAGAGCACAGCTGTGTGCAGTAACTGCCTTCTAAAATACGTGGCCTAGAGATATCTCATGTGTGCTGTCATGGACAATGGAGATGGCTGGCATACCAAAGCCACTACAGAGGAGAATCATCGTCAGTGACAGGGAACCTGGAAAGCAAGCGCCACGTGTCCAGAATGACGCCAAGCAGGACAGCTTTCTATGTGGGTTATGAGAGTATCACTTCCTCCCCAAGTGTAGCTGTGGGTGGGATTGGCTGTGTGTCTGGACCTCCTTGCCAGGCACAACCTTATTGGACTGAGAAGGATGCTGGTGGACATCCTGGCATGGATGGAGCTTCCCTTCCCATGGTTCACTGCTTTCTTGGGCCTCTGCATTTTAAAAGTGAATTTTAATAAATGAAGAAAAAATTCAATTACTGGAGCTGATGGAAAAGGTTTTGGCAGAAAGCAGAGCTCTGCTTGAATTCACAAAACCAGTTCAAATAGGCCACCTTCTGCCACCCCAGGACAGCTCTGTCCTACATACCCCAAGCAGCTGTGGACAGATCTCTGTCTCCACTGTCAGGACAGTGCAGAATTTGGGGCAAGGAGAACACAACTTTGGTTGTTACTGGCATCAGAGTGTCAAGCTGTGACTGTCTCTTCCACTCTGCATTTGAAGAGGAAATTAGATCTTGCTGGGCTGGGCTGGACAGCGGGGGTCTGAGGGGGTCCCCAGGGGCTCTGTCACCTGAGCCAGGGCTGCTGTGTTAGAGAGCTAGAGGGCCTCACAATAAGAGTGTGATGTGTCTCTGCTATCCTATATGATGACTTGCTTGGAGTCTTTTTCCTCAGCTACAAAATGGGGCAAACATGATTTGGGAAATCTCACCCACAGGGTGAGATGGAGGCTTGGGGCTGATGGGCATGGGCATGCTTTGGGAACGCAAACATTGTGCTCAGCCACTACATCCCGCCCTCCACCCTGTGCAGGCTGAGGGACATCTGAAGATGTTTCATTACACCTCCTTGCTTCTCCACACAGAGGAGTTGGAAGTGAGGAGATAAGGCTGGCAAGGGCATAAAGAGTTTGCTGCGGCACTGGAAATACAGATGGAATGTTCTGTGACCCTGGGAAGATACCATCCTAAGCATCACAGGCTATGCACACATTCAGCTATGAAGGTCTCTCAAAGCCAAGATGCTGTGGGCCCCATAGGTCTGGCTTCTCTTAGAGAAGAGAAACTACTTCAGCACCTTCTGATGGTACCTGGCATGCAGCTCCCAGCTCAGGTGCAGGCTCTTTCCATTCGGTTAAAGCCCCCAGTGCAGGCACAGCATGTGGCCTTCAGTCAGGTGCCAGCCTGCGCCACCTCTGAGCACTGCAAAATGTGCTCCCTCCCACACTTTTTAATTTCGGAACCCCAGGCAATCCATGTGGGGGTGACGGATGGCAGTGGCTTTCCTGATGTTGGTATTCTGAGGTCAGAATGTGGTTGCAGCCAGAAGCCCGCGGATGAAGTATAGCATTAAAAATAATAAAGATTAAAAATATGTACCCTCCCAAGTCAGCAGAGCAGAGCTAACAACCCCGCATAAAGTAGCTATGAGAGGGATGATCCAGGTCTGGGAGGCAGAAGCCCAGCAGCCAGCGACGATAAATCTTCCTGTATCCACCGCCAAGTGAGGGTCGGGAGGGATGTGGAAAGCAGAGATGGAGGGATGGGGGTGCTGGAAGTGAGATGTGGACCAAACGTGTGTGTGCACCAGAGAGAGAGAGAGAGAGAGAGAGAGAGAGAGAGAGAGAGAGAGAGAGAGAGAGTCCAGAGGGAGAAGGAGGGGCAGCTAGGTAACTGCAGACTTATCTGACAGGAAAGGAAAGTGAGAAAAGTGCTCATTTCTCTCTTACATAACCTGAAGTGGCAGCTTTACTTTCCTGATCCCAGCCTGTGCATTTATCTTTGAAAACTGCTTTTTGCCATATATCAAGATTCAACAACATGGTATTTTTTCCCTTCACGTGTATGACTCCCAGCAAATTCTCCCCCACTTCCTTTCTGGAGTCCCACCCCCAACCCCGACCCTCTTCTCTTTCTTATTCCTTTCCGTGCCCTTAGCGCATGGATCATACTCAGAAGGCTCCGCTCTCTTCTGCTCCTGCTACAAAGAGTAATTTTTCAGATGACAACTTGCTTATTTAGGGGTAAAAATCTACCGCTCTTGCCACACAGAAGTATTAACCACCTGTTATGTGTGAGTCTGTGTGCTAAGCGCTGTGTGTGTGTGTGTGTGTGTGTGTGTGTGAATGCGCACGCACATGTAAGCACATGGGAGATGAGCATGTGGGTCCTCCTTTGTTAGGGAAGGACTTCTCTTCAGGGAGCTGGAGCGCACTGCAGTTCTTTTGGGGCTTGGAATCCACAGGGACCCTAGACTCGCAAAGGAAGACAACCATGCTTCCCTATGCACTGATATTCGACAAAGCCAGGGGGCTCAGGACGCTGCCCATATCTCCCAAAGCCTGGCAAAGGATGGCTGTCCAGGGTTTTGGTGCTGAATTTCCACTTGCCATGTGTTTGTTGAATGAATTTAAGAAATGGCTCAGCATAGCGCTCAGTTTCCTCATCTGTATATCCTGGACAACAAAAGGATCTTCCTAATGAGGTTGTTGTAGGGGTAAAATGAGATGATAAGTGGGCTATGAGAGGTAGACTGTACACCAGGACTCCATCAGTGCTGCTGGGAGAGGGGGGTTTGCGACTCTGTGTGGGATCATTCCTTCTCATTCTGTGACTAATGTATTACTTTAAACCTGTGTACCTGTGCAGCCTAACCATTTGTTCGCAATTTAAAACTCCCTGCAGGTACATTGAGTTTTCTACTGGGTAGAGCCCAGCTGCCTATGTTGTGGGGTCTTTTTATGGATGGTTTTTGACGAGGATGATGAAAGTGCTAAAAAGGGTTCAAGCTGGAAGTGGGGTGAGAGCTCATCAATCAGAGCATTTCTTTTAACAGAAGAACAAGGGGCCTGAGAGGTTTCATGATTTGTCCTGTTCAACTTTGAGTTCTTGATGGCTGGCATAGGGCTGGTTGTTAGTACAAGACGATTGAGGGAACAGAAAAATGGGCGGATGTGTAGCGGATAGCTAGATGAATAGATGAGTGAAGGAAAGAACGAATGTGGATGAGTATATAGATGGCGGACAGATGGGTCAGTGGATGGATGGATACACGGATGGATGGATGGATGGATGGATGAGTGGTTGGATGGGTAAGTGGATAGGCAGATGGTTGGATGGGTGAATGTGTGGGTGTGGATGGATGAATGAAGTTGCATGAACTGAAGGATGGATGGAAAGTGATTGCATGCATAGCGAATAGACAGATCAATGAGTGAATTTTTTTTTTTTTTTTTTTTTGTGGTACCGGGGATTGAACTCAGGACATTGTGCTTGCCAGGCAGGCACTTATTCCACTGAGCTACATCCCCAGCCCAAGGGTGACTGTTTTAACTTTAATTTTTTTTTTTTTTTACTGTGCAGTAATATAGGAAGATGTCGCTCTCAAGTGTAATTTGGCCTCAGGTTTCCGAGGAGGCAGTTACCCATGGGGAAGACACTCAGATACAGAGGGCTGCTAGTGCAAGAGCACATAGCTGAGAGAGGGCCACACAGCAGGCGCGAGGGTGCTGGGAGGGCTGGAAAGGAAGATATGGAGAGTGGCTGTCTCCTTCACACACGTGCGAAGGGACTCCATGCTGCGCTGTTCTAGATGTTGTCGCAGTTAATCCTCCCCAGTGCCTTACAGGCAATTTTTCACCTCTTTTTTTAAAAGAAATAAAATAGCAGAGATAGAAAATAAGGTCTGGAGAGGTTGTACAGTGACATGAGAGCACATAGCAGTTGGTTTCTGAGCCAGGTTCAGACCCAGGGCTGCAAATCTCCAAGTGGCTGCAGCTCAGTGCATAGCACACCCCCTCCAGGGACAAGCAGTAGCCATGTGGCCCTCCCAGGACACGCTGGGTTCTGGCAAGGAGCACAGGACTGGCTTTCCGGGGTGGGCAGATGGTATCAGTGCAGCAGGTGCCTCCAGGGTCGTAGCTTTGAGATGGAGTCTGTCCCTGCGTGTGGGGTGCCCAGGCGAAGCCTCTGAAGTCGGCTACCGCACTGCCTCAGGCCCTTCTCCTGAGAAGAAAGCTGGCCCTGTCAGTCTGGGAGCCCTGAGCACTCACTCAGCCCAAATGGCTGCAGGCTGCCCATCATTATCCACCACACACCCTGCCCTTGGTCCTTGGATCAGGCAGGAGGGGAGCCAGGCAGAATGGGGGTGGCGGCCCAGATGCATCCTGCTCCTCCAAAGACAAAGAGCAGTTTCCTCCCCAGGTCTATGAGCCCCCGTTTGCACACCCATCCAGCACCAGGTTCTGAGGCTCAGTACCTGGCATTTGCACAGGAGGGGTTCAGCTATTTCAGACAGTTGGTGAGCTCCCATGTGGGGGACAATCACACTCCTGACGCTCTCCACACACACACATCACCCTCGGAATCCAAGGCAGTACAGGGTGAATGTCCCACCAAGGTGACATTGGATTAAAAATAGACAAATGTCACTGGCTTTTTTTAAGGCTAGACGGAGAACTGGAGAAACCGAAGGATAAACAAAATTCCCCACAAGCAGCCCTTCCTGGGGTGGGTGATGCAATGCCCACTGATCAGTGCAGTCCCCAGACCCTGTTAAAATGGCCATTCTGACCCTCCGTAGTTTGGGGTGGTGCCTGGGAGTCTGTTTCTAACAAGCTTCCAGAAAACGCTGTTGCTTGTCCCTTGAGTCATGTCGTGTCACAAAGAGGTCGCTGTCTCCCGGGAACTTCTCTGCACAGCTGCAGCAGCAGCTCCATGGGCACCCACTGTCCTCTTCACAGGGCAGCTGCTCTCTATCTGAGGGGACACTCCAGAACAGTGGCACTGGTCACTGGAAGCAAGAGCTCATGCATTCCCAGCAGCCCCACAACACAGGACAGGAGCTCCCTGAGAGACAAGCTCTGCAGACAGCCACAGCAGGGCTGGTCCTGTCCCCTAGGCATCGTGGAAGCTTACAGGGAGATGGGTCACCACAGTGGGGACCCTGAGCAGGGCTGGTGCAGGGGCTTGGAAAAAGGGGCTACCATCTTTCTATGACCTTACAGGACAGGGACTCTGCTGGCCCTGTGGCTCCTTCCCAGACACAATATTTATAATTATTTTTCCAGTAATTTCAGCAAGATGCCATGGTTAGCTGGCTTGATAATAGCTGCCATTGTGACTGTGCACTGCCCGGAAAGTCCCACAGGCCCCGGGCTTCTTCCTGACGGGAAATGTTCTGCCACATTTTGTTTCCTCTCTGAAGTATTTCTGTTCCGGATCCTGAAAGGCAAGAGAGGGGGCATATATTAGCTCCCAGAGAAACACCACGTCTCCAGAAACGCAAACTGGGTGAGTCTGGGGTCTTTGATCTCTTAATTACCGCTCCTTCAGAAGGCTGTGGGTTGGCCCCGGGTGCAGGGACACAGCTCTGCACAGAGGGGTAAACTCAGAGGCCAGCAGTCATCAGGTTGGCTCACTGCACAGCAGCCTGAGGCTTTGATGACATACACAATACCATCTTTCTGTGTGTGTGTGTGTGTGTGTGTGTGTGTGTGTGTGTGTGTGTGT
>PVLD010035411.1:0-11818 GCA_004027595.1 Dinomys branickii | reverse complement strand
AAGTCCTTTCTAAGCATAATACCTCAGACGGAAACCAGAAGAGGTCTGGCTACAAAATAGTTCAAACGTGTGTGTGGAGTATGAATGTCTGTTTTAACACAACTGATCTGTCATTTGCCAATTTCCTGCATTTGGACAAATTCTATTATTTCACCTTGGTCATTTCCAGTACAGTATGTATGAGTGGTGCCTAGTTTCAATATTTTTGCATATTTTAAATTACAGAGTAAAAGATTGCTCCAAAGCATTTGATACACATTAATTATACAATGAATATCCAAAATATAAATTCGATATAGAAATACGGGTAAAGTACAAAATAAAATCGACAGTCACCAAAAGACTTAGAAAAAAGTACTCCCAAAAAGAGAGAAAGGTTATAAAAATATTCTTAAGATTTTTTTCCTATGACATTCAGAATATTTGTAAAGCCGCTAATACTTAGAATTGACAAGGCTATGGAGAAATCAATGTATCTGAAATAATGTAAAATAATTCTATCCTAATGTCGCTTATGAGAGAAGAACAGATACAAGCAATCTAATATCCTTCGATGAAAGAGTTTTCTGAAAATGTTCAACATTATGTCTATATTGTGGAATACTATATGGTCATAAATGTTGATGTAAGGCATATATAGAAATATATTTATGGTAAATATAAAAGACAAATTTCAAAGTGCATGCATGCCTGTATCACATGCGTTGATTTTTATCTCAAAATAAAAAGACTTTTATGAATGTTTGTATGATTTGCTAAAAATATTTTAGACACAAATCATTAATATAATATGACTTTAGGTGAATTTTCTTAATTGCATTTATCTTAATCACGTTTATCTTAATTGTGTTATTACCTTGTGTTTATTTTTATAACTTTCCTAGAATCTCTTCAATGAACATATGTTAACTTAATATTTGAAAATTAAGATATTTGGAAAAAGTACTAGTGATTTCATCTATACACTGACAAAGACAGATTTGAATTTGCTATTAATAAAAGTGATGTGTGTTTGCTTTACTTATGGATTAAATTGATTGGCATAGTTCAAACTGCTCAGAACATGTAGGTTTCAGAATTGTACTTTCTCTAGAGTTTAATGCTTACTAAAACTAGTCTTCTTTAAATGTTCTTTCCCTCTCCCCGTCATCACACACACACACACACGCGCGCGCACGCACACATGCACACACACACTTATTGTAAATATATCTCCAAATAGCATAATATGAGTTATTTTAAAAAGATTTGAGGTTCTTTCCCCATATAAATAATGTACTCTGAATGATGTTAGTTAAGCTATCTCCTGGATTTTACAATGTACCTATTCCTAAAATCTCCACACTGAACTGGAATCTATGAGATGCATTAAATGGAATAAATTGATTCACTTGCACAAAGGTTACATGTAGTTAACAAACTGTTAAATTTGTTTTAACCAAAAATTTGGCTGCAGTTTTACACAAGTGAGTAGGACAATTTGTAAGCATCTTAGTTATGTATGAATTGTTTGATAGGCAGAACTAAGCCACATCGTTGAAGCTTTGTCCTATCACACCTCTTTCCTTGGCAGATGGAATTGTTCCTTTGATTCATTGTATGACTCCATAAACTCATTCCACTCTGAGGCTTCAGTTTCCTTACCTGATAAATGAAGTTGGTGAATTAGGTAGTCTTTAAGGCTTCTTCTGTCCATAATTCAATCAATTTCTGATGAACTTATTTGCATCTAGATACAAAAATGTAAAAGGATACTATGTCTACTTTGGGGAACCAGAAAATTATAGTTTGATGTTACCTACCATCACTCAATAAATCCAAAGTGAAGGACTTGGAGAAGGTAGAGTCACGTTTGTATCTAATAGTCACGTAGATAAACTGTGGTGTCAGTGGTTTTACTATTATTTGTACTAGCTTAATTGCATGGGTCATCTTCAAAATGAACTCTAATTCATTGTTTCCCAGGGAAAAGTTAAAGCTTTTGAGCATAAATATTTAAATATTTTTGCTGTCAATAGATACATTTACTTCTGTGTGTGTGTGTGTGTGTGTGTGTGTGTGTGTGTGTGTGTGCATTACAGAAATGTAGCATATATTACATAAAGCAGGGAATGCAGAAAAAGTGGCTTTGGTTAAATAATGTATCTGTTTTGGTGATTTCTCTTTCTTTTTGACAAAGTGAAAAATTGCCTCACTTTACAAAATCGTGTCATAGGAAAATATAAACATACAGAGCACACAAACTGGGAAGGAATCATATCTGTGAAAGAAAAATTGATTGCAGATCTGCATAAACATATAATCATAACGCTTGATCACATCAAAACGATTCCTTCATGCTCAAAGCCCTGCAAACAGAGATGAAGCTGTCTTTTCACACATACAACACACACCCTCCTTTGCCTGGCACTGTTAGAGGAGTGTGCATGTCCCGGCATATGTGCACTTATTTCCAGGGGTTTAACTGCCCCTAAACCAGAAAAAACTTTAAAACATATTGCCATCTGTGAGTGAATCACTACTAATGTTTCCAAAAGAAATTTACCTTCTACTTTCACAAGAATGGAGCCTTCCAGTCCTCGGTCTCACATAAAACGCCTACGTCAAGTCCCCAGGAGAAACAGCGGAGGACACATCTGACAGGACTGGTCTGTGCTTCTTGCTCTTTTTCACTTGGAGAACAGGCTTGTCGCTAATCCTTACTGCAGTCATTGAGTACTGAGGCAGGGCCTGCATGCCAGCCATTTACAAAGAGAACTGTGGTAAATCCAGTAAAGCCACAGTTTTTCTGTGGAATTCAGAGAGATAAATATGTTAGCTTTGTCCTCCAACGAAAGACAAGAAAGACAAAAATTTGCCTGAGGCCACACAGATATGAAGAGAAGCTAATCAGTTTAGCTATTATTCTATCACAAAACTCAAAAGAATCACCAAATAGTCCTTCTGATTAATCAAGTCCAGTAACTGCCTCAAGCTCAATTGCTATTATTTTTTTCTGAAATGTTAGTTGGAACATAATAATTATTCAACAGAGAAATCTCATTCCAATCTAATTAAATCAAATACAAAAATGCTATATATGAATAATTACGCTACTTTAACACATTATTATTATAAAAATATTTAATTACTTCATTGGTATTATCAAAATATTAAGTTGAATTTCAATTACAAAAGTATTTAAGATATATTCAATTAACCAAGTAAAATATTTCATAGCATATTGAAAAGTCAAATGTCCTTTCAAGTGTAGACAGCAAAATTTAGTTACAAGAGGAAAAAACAATGTACTAGACATGCACTTAACAGCATGTCTACTTCTTAAAAAGAACAGTATGGAACAATATGAAACAATGATATATAGCAGTAGATACATAAATTTAATATGCATGCCCACGAACTGCAATGCAAATTTTATTAACACTCGAACAAAGTATATGCATAAACTTTAGTACAGTGAAATGATACCCAAGAATAGGCATTAGTGGGAATAAATGATTAAATAAACAGCAGAGTCCTGAGCAATTAACTCAGGAAGAGGATTATCTCAACTTTTCATACTTCATGGTAAAGCTTCCATAATTACCACAAAAATGAATTTGAGGGACAAAGAATACTTAATGACTGAAATTTATTTGGAAATTTTGGAGAATGGAAAGAATATGATGGTATTACTTGGTTTTATTGTTGAACCACATTGAAATTCTTTGTAGAAAATTCTCATTGCTACTCTTGCTGCCCAACTTCTCTGTAGGCCACTGCTCCATCCTAGGTTTTTTAGCAAGGAAGCTCGAAAAAATGGAAAAGCCGCTCACATTATTGTTGTTTATCACGGAAAAATATCATGATTTCAGTGCTTAGGGATACTTCCAGCAACTTTTGGTATGAGGCCCTCTGTGATTATACCGAAGGTCTTTATTTGCTTACAGTGTTGGTAACATGGGACAAACATGACTATAAAGTAGATGTGCCACAGGCAATTTCTTTTTCTGACCTTTTAAGGGGGATGTTCTATTGTCATCCAAAATACATTACACCAGGGGGCATGACTTTTTGCCTTAATGGATCTTCTCTGGAATCATCATGGAGCAGTCACTTCCTGGTTACCTATTCCTGGAAAATGTATTGATACATTATATCAACTAAAAAGATAATTCACAAGAAAGGTAAAATGGTCCTTAAACATCTGAAAAGATGTTTAATCTTGCAAAAATAAGGAAAAGTCACATGGAAACTATTTAAGAGATGTAAGCCATCTCAGAGATGACACAATATTTGAGTTAACAGCCAAGGACATTGAGAGTTACTATAGCTATATTACACATGCTCAAAAGGCAAGTACTGACAAGGAAGCTATAAAGGGGCCACACAGGAACTTAAGAAATCTAAACTATACTAAGATGGCAAGCTACTGGATGACCTTAGTGGCACAGTAGACATTTTGATAAGAAATTCTTGTTGAAGACATAACATTTTAAGCCATTTTAGAATAAGCCACAGAAAGCAAATCAACATAAGAAGTGGCTGATGCACCATGACCTTGCAGGGATTTTCCCAGAGATGTAGACTTGGTTAAACTTTCAAAGAGCATCAAATAATATTATTTAGAACCTTTCATCAGCTACTGTAATAAATATACTCTGCAAATTGAGAGACAAAGTAATCTTTTCACCCTGAGAAAGGCTCTATGCCGCATCTCCCAATAACATTACATATAAGAGACAGATGACTGAGTTCTTTTCCAAGTTTAGTGATAAGATTTCCACTCTCTGCTTCTCTTCAATGTTGTACTGGCTAATCTATCCAGTATATAAAAGGTAAGAAAAAGAAAAGCTGGTATGCATTTCGAACAGAAGAAATGTAACTGCTTTATTTAAAACTGATGTGATCATCTTCAGATAAACCCAACAGAATCATCAAAAATACTACCAGCATTAATACATAAGATTATGAAATTTACAGCCTGAAAGTGCAAAAATCAGTTACATTTCTGAACACTATTAAAAAAAATTAGAAAATGAGTTTGAAAATACAGTATCACTCATCCCACCATAAAATTATGAAAATAATTATCAATAAATCTGAGAAGTGAAGTCATACATAGAACTATACCAAATTTCAGAATAGAACAGATCTAAATAAATGAAAAAGAGATTCACTTGCATGAGTTAGATAATTCCATATTGTTAGCATTTCAGTTCTCCCCAAAAGGATCTATAGAGTCAATGTGACTATATTTCATACCTAGTAGAATTTACTGTAGAGCTGACTATACCATTCATATGTAGATATAAATAAACTCAAATAGCTATAAAATCTCTGGAAAAGATGAATGAAGTGGAAAGGATCTACAACCTGTTTTCACAGCTGGGTATAAAGGTGCAGTATTGAGGACAATGGATTACTGGTGTAAATAGAGAGAAATACATTCACACAACAAAATAGTGATTCCAGAATTAGACTCCCCACACACGACACCAGCAGAGTTGTAACAAATGACCAAAGGCAAACTAAGACAGGATGAATATCTTTTTACTCAGTGTCCCATTAGTGACTGTTATTTCAAATATCCAAATGTGCAATATCTTTGTTAAAAAAGAAACACTTTGACTTGCAATATGCAACTTATAAAAAAATTAGCCTGAAATAGAACGTAGGGCTAAATGTTAAAACTCTCGTCAAACATCAAGAAAAAATATTTGGCTTAAATGTTTCTTGAATTTCATACTATAACAATAATAAATGAAAGGATAAAAAAACAGATGCACTTTAACAAAAATTTAAAAGTTCTGTTCCTTAAAATAACATGCTAAGAAGATGAAAGCAATATACAGACTGGGAGAAATATTTGTAAACTACATCTCTGACAAATGAGGAATTTTTTTGAGACTACATAAAAAACACAAATTCAGAAAGAAAGAAAACTTTCTAAATGGGTAAAAGATTTCAACAGACATATAACCAGAACTCATATAAGCTCCTGGTGAAAATATGGTAAACATCAGTTTTTATTAAAAATATGAAATAAAACTGCAGTGAGACTTTCTGCTCACTATTGGGATGGCTAATGTTAAAATGATTGACCATAGCAAATGTTCAAGAAGATGAATAACAAAAAGCACCCTCCTACACTACTTATAAAAAGGTTAAATATACAAATGTTTAGAAAATGATTAATTAAAATTTTATTTGGCTAAAAATTTCAGTGTGCATTCACCAGAACACCTCACCACAGATATTTGTCCAAGTCAAATAAAAATTTCTAACCAAAGAGTTGAACAGGAATATTTCTCGCAGCTTCATTTATAATACACCAAGTGTGAATTTTAAAAAACCCTCATATACATCATGAGATTTGCAAATAAGATTCTGTCTGTTCAATGCAATATTAGTTCACAATGAAAAATCTGATATTATAAGTAACATGATTTAATGTCAGAATAATTACATTGAGTAAAATGTGTCTCTTAGAATGGATGTAGGCTCTATGAAAACTATCATGTGGAATTTCCGAATGTCCAACAAATACAGTAAGAAAAATTATGTCGATCGCTTTTGGGAATGTGAGAGAGAGAAAGGCGAAGAAAGGAGCACAATAAGACAGAAGGAAACTGTCGCTGTAGGTTGTGCTGATAATTCTATATGTTTGTATATGTGTGAAAACTTACAAACGTGGTTGAGTGGAATAGAACAAAGGATGCAATAACCACCTCAGACACACGCACGTATTGGATCTTTGACTAAGGAGCCAAAAATACATTACAGGAAAGATAATCTTTTTACCAAACGGTGCTGCGGAAATTGGCTATCCATATTCAGAAGATTGAACCCGGACCCTCATCTCTCACCATATACTAAACTACAAATGAAATGGTCCAAAATTCTAAGTATAAAAGACAATAAATATTAAAAACACTTAACTTACTGGAAGACAAAACGGAGGTCATAGATATAGGCAAAGAATTTCTGAACAGAACTCCTGGTGCCCAAGAAATAACTGCAAGAATCAATAAACAGGATTATATCAGATTAAAGAGATTCTGCAGAGCAAAGGAACAAAAAAAAATGTGAAGAAACAGTCTACAGAATGGGAAAAAATTGCCAACTGGTCTTCAGATAGAGGACTAATATCTAGAACTCAAAAAATTAAGCCACTGAAAACAAGAGACCCAATGAAAAATTAGCAAGTGAAATAAATACTTTTCAAAAATAAGTACAAATGGCCAATAAATATATGAAAAAAATAGTCCACATCTCTGGCTGTTGTAGAAATTCAAATTCAAACAATGCTGAGATTTCATCTTACAACAGAAAAATGACAGTCACCAAGAAATCAAATACCTGCAAATGCTGGCATGGCTGTGATGACAAAGGAAGACTTCTACATTGTTGGTGGAGATGTAAATTAGCACAACTATTATGGAAATCAGTATGCAAATTCCTTTAAAAACTAACACTAGAAATTCCATTTGACCTAACTCTATCCCTTGCTAGGTATAGTTCCAAAAGAAATAAGAAGAGCATATTATAGAAATACAGGTTTACCAATGTTTATAGCAGCACAGTTCATTATAACTGATCCTGGAAGTGGCCTATTTGTCCTTCAACAGAAAAATGGATAAAGAAAATGTAGTATGTATGCATATGTAAAGGAGTGCTACATGGCTATAAAGTATGGGAAATTTAACACATTTTTAGAGAAATAGATATGCTTTGAAAACAGGGTTAAGAAAAATAAGTCAGATACACAAGCTTAAATACCATACGGCCTTCTCATTTGAGTAGTGCAAAATAAAAGTAATAAGCAAAAAAAAAAAAAGACCAACAAAAGCATCAGAGAGACAGGTCTTTTGAAAAAGGGAAGAGGTCCAAAACGCCAAGGGTGAGGGACAGGGAAAGGGGGGGGAGAGGCAAAGAAATTTAAGGTGTGTCATGTACATCTACTGAATACTCACAATGAATGTAATCATGACATGTCACAAAGTGAAATGAAAACAATAGCTATAATAATAGTAATAATGAAAGTGTGGAAAGGGGGTGTCGAGAAGGAGGGAGGGAGCAAGGAAGGGGGCTGGGTGGAGATGGGAAAGCAAGTGAAACAATTCAAGATAATAAGTTAAGTGTATGTACTACTCCCTAAGATGCATGTAAACTTCATGTACTGCAAACATGTAGTACTAGAATAAAAATTTTATTTCTATTTTTTATTTTCAAGAGAAAAGAACAAAACCAAAATAACAAAAACAAAACTACAAAAATAATACAGAATTTCAAAACAAGATGATAAGACACTAAAAATGATTATTGTATTACTTAATTGTTATCTTCAAAGGAGTTGCTCGGATTATCAGATATAGGTATTCAGGATTGATCAAACAATTAAACATTAACTGTCCCTTTCAATAAACCAATAGAAATTAGTAGTACAACTATCTTAGCTATCTTGTGGATACATGCATAGTTTCCCCTTCCTTCTGTCTTTCTTTACTTCTTTCTCTCATCCCAGGTGTTCTTTCCTACTTAGCAGTTTCTTTCCCATTCACAATATCTATTGTACCTTTCAGATTTTATTTATGCTTTCAGGTTCTTACACTAGGGAGACAATACTGTTTTTACATATGTGATCTGATTTATTTCATTTATGAGTATGGTCTCTAGGTGCAGCCATTTACCTAAAAAGGCCTCGAGTTTATCTTTCTTTCTAACTGAGTAATACTCCATTACATAAAAATACCACACAATTTTCAAAAACTTTCAAAATTGTACAACTTTAATACATATGTTTTATAAGATTGTAGATCAGTTATTCTTCAGTGAAGATACCTGATTTAAGAAGACTGAATTTAATACAGACATTCCTTTCCTCAAACTTTTTATTCACATAAATTGCCTATCATTTAAAAACAAAGAGATGATATTAAGTACTTAAGTCTCCATAAATTAACAGAAATGATTACATAAGTCATATACACAATGCTCAATAAATAACAAGTAAATTTTATGCTTATCTCCTTTTGTTTGATGTTGCATACAATTACTACTTTGTAGAATAAGAGGTCATCAGCATATAAAGTGAATGATTACATTTTTAGAAGTTATGACAGTAAAAACTCCTTACCATTAGCCCCCTGAATATATTCCCGCTAACTTTGGACCCATTTACCTCATCATTCTTGCCACATTTTGAACCATTTCTCTTGTGAGTATCTTCATGAGTTGTCCTTAAAATTACAGTGAATGCTGCCATGGAATGCCATGCAACAGAAAGCGAGGCACATAAAAATATTAGGTGTGTCCTCACCACGTTATCCACTCGATCTGGTACCTTGTTACTTCTGGCTCTTGGGCAAAGTCAAAATGATCATGAAAGGTGAATATGTTAAATCAATTCAAGATATAAAATCAGTTGGAACATTACGACTAAAGATACTGATAAAAGAGGATTCTTAGAACTGCTTCAGAAAGGCACACAAACAATGAGATACACTTATTGAATGCAAGTGGTACTATTTTGAGAAGGATTAGCGGCAATGTATCTTTTACAGAAATATTTTAAGATGTGAATGCTCACTGTACTTTTGATTACATATGTATCAAAATGTCTTTAACCTACTGAGATTACTTTTAAATTATTTAGTATTGAGTAAAACAGTACAGCGAACATCCACAAACATTATTTTACAAACATGCTCAGTTGTCCATTTAAAGGTAAATATCTCTGAGATATATAATTAATTCAAATAGCACTTAGATAGTGAAAGGATTTTTTCATCCATTTTGATAAATTTGATTTCAAAATGTTTTGCACGAATTTACATTCCCCAAAACCCTTTTATTCTCTTCATATTTTAGTCAGCACTGTACATTCTTCTTTTTTCATTCTTGCTTTAATCTTTCTTATCTGATAAGTGAAAAAAGTATCTTCTTTAATCTTTCACAGATTCTTGTACACTTTTTCAAAAAGACTGAAAATATGGTTATGGAAACACTCATGTTACTCTGTAGCTATAGATATCACTTTCTACAGTGGGAAGATTTAGATCATAGGAGGCCGAGCTGATCTTCTACCCTCAACTTGCTCATCAGCTCTCCTTACTGGTAGAAACTTAATTTGGTTCATCTCGATTCCATTCACCGTGTGACCATATGATCAAGGTTAACTTTTAAAAGGAAAAAAATGGGCACCAAGCAAAAAGAAAGTACAAAAGCTTTCAAGAATCTTCACTACTCAGCATGGTGAAGCTCAAAATTCCATGGCATGCTACTTGGGAATATTTCAGAAAGAGATAGTAATACAACCCTGACAAAGCCCATGACTTTCTTCTTATTTAGAGTGTGAGAAAGGGAAGTCAAAAGTACAGATTAGGATCCTTACTTAAAAAGCTCAATCCCCATGTCTTCCTCTGGTAAAGTCCAAGAATAAGTGCTGAAAATTGCTACAATTTTCAATTTCTGAAAGGAAAGTTTAAGATAAAAGCCAGAGGAATTATCCATGTGCAGAATTAATTACCATTGGCAATAACGAGTGAGGAAAAACGAGTAAGGTCTAAGACAGTCAGTCAGAGCTGGGAGAAGTGGGTTAGTATCTCCTCCGAATACAATGAGCCCTTAACTAATTTAAGGTTCCCTCCTGTGTAACCTTCTACTCCTGTACTTGAGGACAGATTTTCCTGAGAAGAAATTCCAAAAGGGAAAATAAGCCTGGCTGACTTGCTGAAATACTCAAAAACTACTGCTCCATAGTGAGTAGAGCAAGTAATCTGAACTGCTAAGGCGTATCTCATTGAAAAGGCACTGTAACCATTACAGGGAATGAAACAAGAGAGGAAAGGTAAAGCCTAAGTCTTACCACCAGTTCTGCTCATAGAAGTTGGGGACACTGTTCGTGTTTGTTAGTGTTTGTTGATTAATTGGTTCATTTGTTTTTTCCCCCGCACTCACCTCTATAGTCTAGAAAAAACTTGATTTTTAAATTGTGACTCCCCTGGAAGTAAAACATTCCTCCAACAATATAAGGTGTAGTCAAGAAGAATCCATCCAAGCCATATCAACAAAAACAGACTGGTTAGAGATGTATACTTTGCACATAATAAAGATTGTTTAAAATGTATTAAGTGAGGTATATAAAATTATTTGGGAGAGGCCTTGGAAGGGTCTTAACCAAAAGGGGGAGGGGGAAGGGAAGGGGGAGGGGGAAGGGAAGAGGGGAAGTGGGAGGGGAGGGAGAAGGTCGCCAACAAACGGCTGACCTCACAATCCCAGTGCGTCAACTGCCACGGGCTACGCCTCCACGCCCTTTGTGCCCCGCCCCGCCCTCACTGCCAGTCCAGGCCATATCCTTTCGGGCAGGGGCCTCAGAGCCCTCACAGTCCTCGTCTGCCCCGCGCAGCCACCGTTCTGACCTTGGCTTCGTTCTGTGGGGAGGCTCCGGCGCCAGGCGTACACCCCAGGACACTGGGGGGGGTGCTTCAAGTGAAGTAAGAGAAAGTGCTACTGCTGCCGCAGTGGCCACTACTGTCTCAGGTCATGGGCAAGGGCGGCTCCGCCCCGCCCGCTCAGGCGCAGGCAAAGCCGCAGAGGCGGCTGCGGCCCCTGAGGCCCAAGGCAAAGGTGCAGAGGTGGCTGCTGCCCCTGAGGCCCAAGCAGCTGCTGTTGGTGCTGCAGGTCGGGCAGGGCACCCCGTACAGGCCTGAGCTGCGCCCAGTGCAACCCCAGGTGCCACTGGTCAAGGCTCAGAAGCCCATTGAGCCTGGCTACAGCTTGGACCCGTCGGTGGGACCTCGGAGGGCCGTCGAGGCTGGTCCTCGAGCCTCTAGGG
>PVLD010035410.1:0-11820 GCA_004027595.1 Dinomys branickii | reverse complement strand
GGTGATCTGGTCGCGAGCGCCGATATCTCACCAGTTATTGGAGTCCCTGCAGGCATGAAGGTTCCAAGGTGCCAGTCTATCCTTTGGGGCTTTCTGCGCGGCCCGCCCGATGCGCACAAAACGTGAGACCGCTGGGCGTTGCCGCCGCCAGAGAGCCGATCTCTGTCGGGAGTCGCCGGAGAGCTGCGCCGGGTCGGGAGGCGGGAGGGATCGATCTGTCTGTATTCTCGGGGCGCTAGGACCCAGCAAATCTTTCTCTCCGCTCCCGGCGGCGTTTGGGGCCCTCCGCGCGGCCCGCCCGACACGCGCGAATTGTGGGATTGCCGGGCGTCTCCGCCGCTAACAAGCCGATCTCTGTCGGGAGTCGCCGGAGGGCTGCGCCGGCTCGGGAGGCGGGAGGGATCGAGGCGTCCATGTTCTTAGGGCGTCAGGACCCAGTAAATCTTTCTCTCCGCTCCCGGCGCTTGGGGCCCTCCACGCGGCCCGCCCGACACGCGCGAAACGTGGGATTGCCGGGCGTCTGCGTCGCTAGCAAGCCGATCTCTGTCGGGAGTCGCCGGGGGGGCTGCACCGGCTCGGGAGGTGGGAGGGACCGAGCCGGCTGCGCTCCCACGGCGCTTGGACCGAGCCAAGCTTCTTCCCCGCATGGATCGTCCCTGGCTCCCAGCATCTGGGGCTTTCCCACGTCTCGCCCCGGCAGCCTGGTCCGCCCTACCACATCTCCCCCGGCATCTCAGAGAAATACGCCCAGTTTAAACTTCCCAGCCAAGGTCCCGGCATTCACGCTCGCCAAGTCTGTCTCGAGCTGGTTGTGTTTATTAAGGAGGTTCGCTCCCTTGCTGCTCACCTGGTCGCCATCTTCCCCGGATCTTAGGAATTTTATTTTCATAGTTATCATAATTTCAAATATACCCTGCACACCAACAACACACGTCATTATTCCTCACAGAACACTAGGCCAGCTCTGGGCATTTGCTTCAGACTAAGCTTTATACTTAGAGAGCTCCTATCCAAATGGTCCTAAAGCCTCTAAACATTCTACTCACTACCATTTCACTCAGGCCCAGAATTCTGAATGACATTCTCTTATAGAATTTGAGTTAATAAATTTTTGGTATATGCACTGCTGAAGTGAGCATGCTCAGATCTACCAATTTATTCTACATCATCTCCAAATGCTGCTACAAGAACGTGTTTGTAGACATCTTCCTTACTGGGTCCACAACTTATAAAGTACAGTGTGCTCAGGCTTATTTATACGGCCTTGAAAGCCACACAAAAGAGTGTCAAAGCAAACAATAAGGGGTTCTGGGTTTGTTTGTTTGTTTCTTTTCAGTAGTAAAGGGGCATATGTAAGATGAATTTTAGTTTCATCTAGGCTTTATGAATTCAACAAACTTAAGCAACCACTCTGTGTTGTGCCCCTTTATAATCACATTCATAATATATCATAAATACAGCGCATAAAATTTCTGCCTTCATAGAGCTAGTAGTCTACTATGAAAGGCAAGTACATGTCTAAATTCATAAATACATAAGTGACTTTGTACGTGTTGAATAGCAAAGTATTAAAGAAAGATCCAGACCTCATAATTTTAGCAGATACGTGTATTCTGTGAATGTCATGTGTTGGGGAAAGTTTCTCTTGATGACAGTACATACAAGCTGCAAAGCAGAGGCTGAATCGAAGTCCATGAAACAAAGACAGTGAAGGAGAAAGGCCCGAGCAATGGAGGAATATGCTGAGAGATTTGATGGTGGCAAGAGCAGAGAATACTTGAGGCTTAATGAAATCCATGGTAGGGGGAGTATGTAAATCAGCGGGGGAGCAGCACGTGCAGAAAGTAGTTAAACGTTATAATGTATAATACAAGACACTGGAGGCCAAGTACAGGATGCTGGTTTCACTGAATAAAAAAAAAGGAAAACTAATGAAAAACTTATGCCAGGGTGTGAACTGGCAGTCTGAAAGAGAAGCTCTGTGGACAGTAATAAAATGTGAGCTGTGAGTAATGGTAGTGGTGCCAGTTTGGATCCAGTTCAGTAATCCCGAGAGAGACACCAGTGGTTTAAAATACCTATGTTGTGAAGAGCAAGCCAGACTGGAAATATTTAAGATGTAGAAAAATACTTGATACAAAAGGACAGAAGGTTGCTGAAAGCATCTATGAGACTCTGGATTTTCTCTCAAAACAATCATGGGCAATGATATTATATAATAAAAGAAACCCTTGAGGAAGCCCAGGTGAGGGGTGGCAGATAGGTTAGAACACGCTCACTGGGGAGAGAGTTTGAATTACATAAGTGTTTAGCGGGGATAAAAGGAGAGAATTAAGCTAGAGAAATAAATTCAAGAAAGTCAATCTAGGGGGCATGGACAACATAGCTAGGTTAAGTACCTGGAATCTGAAGAGAAGAGGACAAAGGCCCAACACTGGAAGAATGAGCATTTAAACCCGTGGAGGATACACCAACAGCAGAAGCTGGTAATCAGTGAAAAACCAGACGGAAAACTTTCACAATTCCCATGAAAAGAGAGAATATTTCCAGGGAAGGCGGTAACTAAGTGTGTGACGGGTTGTTAGGATTTCAGGGAAACAAAGATGCGCAGACAGGGAAGGGAAAGGGGCACATTCAAGAGAGGAGTTAGAAGCCATGTCCCGTTCATGAGCGTGAAGCAGTGATTCCACCAACTGAGACTGAAAAGAAATTAATCAATGGACGTGAAGAGACGGTCAGGCAAAAGGCTAAAAATTGAAAAGCCACAGCATATATTTCAGTGTGAGATTTGATATATGTACATACATGGATGTATATGTATATATTTATAGATGCATGTATTTGTGTATATGGTAAAGGAAACATATAGGTAAATGTCAAAGCAATGAAACGCTGACAGAAGAGTCTAACGTTTCTAATTTGGCTTCCTAGAAAATGAAAAGAGTTAGTGAGAAGTGAGAGCATTTGGAAAAGGATTTACTTGAGAGAACATGAGAGTTCCAATCTACTGTCAGCATGTATGTCAGTCTCTATGGTCATGGAAATTTTCTAGTTTCCCTTCAGCTTAATCCTTTTATAAAAGTAAATGTTGGAAAAGTTGGAACTATCACAAATTTCATGACATATGCAAAACATGTAAAGTCTTAGGGCAAAACCTTGGTCTCAAGTTGGGCATTGTATACTGCTTCACTTATTCAGTATAGAGATAACAAAGGCTTAGAACATAAATGGGATATCTTCACACATGTTTCCAGTTAAAATAAAACTTAAGGCTCTTTGGTGATATAAACTCTCTAGAGAGCTACATCTGGGTTTTACTGCATAAGTATTTTTAAGTTGCAAAATGAAATCCTATTTAAAGAAATTGATGGCTGAATATAGATGACTTCTGATGTGTTTCTAAAATATTTCCTGTAAACTGTTTCAGTTGAATTTGTTTTATGCTTTCATGGTTGCTCATAAGACATCTCTTTGGCTGGCTGAGAATGGCTTGTGCCTCACCCAAGTAAACCTCACTGTGCCCCTGCGGATACAGAGTGAGCCTTGTCATTCTATTCTTTTCAGCAGAACATGACTTGCAAGGAGGAAACCCAGCATGCAGAGTGGTGAGGTCAGCAGAGGAAGAGTAAGAGCTTACAACTGCAGGATGAGGAGGTTTATGAAGATCCATATGGCATGCCAAATTAAATGTTTTCATTTCCATGGTTACTGACATTTTAATGACTCTTCCTACTGCCCCAACTATCTTATGACATGGTAGAAGATTTTTTTTTTAAATAAATATCTAGCCCTGATCTCAAAGCCATGCTGGAAAACCATGGAATCCTATTCTGCAAAAAAATGCCTCTGTGGAAATGAATTACCTTAGGAATATGAAGAACCTTCTGGCCTTGAATCCAAGGAAAGAATGAAAGCAAAAATACAAAGAAAATGGTCAAGAGGAAAATATTTAGAGCTTTGATAAAATTCTGAAAATGAGGTTCTACTCATTTTCAGTGGTAAGCCTTTTTCCTCCTGGATTCAAATAGTACTCCAATACTGAAGTACTTCAGGAAAGCATTGGTTCTTCAGTCTATTCTCAATCTTAGACTCTATGGATTAAATTCTTCCCAGTAAATGGTTGTCAGTCTTCTTCTTGGGTCAAAATTTCCTTAAGGATAAATACAATATTGGAGAGAAACATTTAAGTTTGGTTCCTTTGGGGTTCCTTATCCAAGGGAGAAATTAAAAAAGAATACAAACAATCAGTAAGCTAAAGTTAGGGATCAATTAAAAGAAAAAATTCAACTAAATTTTAGCAGTTGAAATTGGGAATCAGATGAAAAGAAGCCAATTGGAGTATGGTTAGCTGAAGGGAAGGTAATTCCCTATAGGCGTACATTTTATAAAAATAAGAAAGTGATAAGAACTACAACAGGGTGTATCAAACACAAAAGAAAAGAAAGTTTGTAATATTTAACATGAGCAAACCAGACTTCATGGAGTAAGATCATTTAAACAAATATCTGAAGAAATGGAGGGGATCAGTATGGGGATATCAGAGAAAATGGTGTCCCCAGAAGAATGAATAGCCAGCCTATGTCCCAAAGCAATAGTGTGCCTTAGCCAAGAAAGCTGGAGATGATTTTGTGTGGAACTAGCTTAAAAATAATAGCACATGTGAATCTTATCACAGCTTACTGACTCATCCCATTTCTGAGAGAGACTGGAGTGTTTGCCTTTAGCCAACTGTGTTAAGTCGATGATCCCCTGAGAGATTTTATAACCTTTGCCCCTGTTTGAGGCCCATATGTTTCCATTCCCAAAAGATAATGGGAATCTGCCTTCAGCCAGCTGAAGGTGCACCAAGAACTTACCAGACACTTTTCTATGAAAGAGTGTATCCGGATAAATTCGTTAAGTTTAGTATGCGTCGTAGACAGAACAAAAACCCACAAAGATATCCATAAATGTTTCATGGATGCTGCAAATTTGTTACTTGATCTGGAAAAAGGAACTGTAGAGTGATCCAGTCGAGGATCTTAGGAGGGAAAAACCATGCTGGGTTATCTGAGTGGGCCAAATATAATCAGGAAGGACCTAAAGCAAGAGTGGCAAGAGCATAGAGTCAGAGGGAGATTGCAAACGTGTGCTATTGACTTTCAAGGTGGTGGAAGGAACCAAGAACAAAGGGATGAAGACAGCTTGTAGAAGCAGGAAAAGGCAAAGCAATGGTTTCCCCCTTAGAAACTCCAGAAGAAGTCTTAACTTTAAGACCTCTGAGCTCCACAACTGTAAAATGTAAAAGAAACGTATTAGGTTAAGACACTTTGGGCTGATTTCTTACAATAGCAACAGGGAACTAATATAGTATGTCAGATACCCGAATTGAATTGTCTCGGAGGTCCTAATCCCAGAATTTCTGTTGGTTCCAAAGATAGGAATGATTCTGAGCTCTGGGAATTTGGGTGAATTTTAAAGACCAAAGAGTTCTCAGTTGTTCCTTAACCTGAGAATAACATTACAGCTCATGGAGACTTTTCCCAAAATTTATCAGAAGCTTGCAGTAGCTCAAGTGCTGCAAGAATTGAAAGTCACAAACTTGAGGATTGTGAATATGAATAGACTGACCTTGGTTTTCAGGAAGCCAGAGTTTTTCACATCATTGTTTTCTCTCTGCTGCACTGTTCTATTACCTTGACAAGGGCGATGCTTTTCATTCTGAGTGAGCAGAATCAAAAAGAACCCCTTTATTTATTCTATTTATATCTTAAGACTTATAGTTCTAGAATATGGATAATATTTTGAGAATGATTGTGTTCTCCTTTATACATTCAATGTGGGGTGCATTGTTATCTATTGAAAACAAAGAGTTAATTCAACAGAACAGATTCTTGTTTTAATCTTTTCAAAGACTGTATATCCTTGAACAATCATATTGCCTTGCTATGGAATTCCCTAGACTCCTAAAAATGTGATCATTCCCAAAATTATTAGGAGAATAAATGTTGTGAGTTATGTAGAAGGAGTCCTCAGAAATAGAATATCATAAATATTTAATATACAAACTATCATTACTGTAGAGATGAAATACTCTAGGACTTATTTTGTGGATGAGGAGACCTTTGTGCAGGATACAGAGGTTTACCCAGTGTCACGTAATGCAAGATAAGCTCGGGGTCACACAGCTGTGAGAATTTGGCTTTCTTAGTATCATCCAAGACTGTATTCTAAAAGATCTTTCCTTTTCAGAAGAAACCCAAGTACTGAAAAAGACAAACCTAAACAAGTTTCTCAATTCTGCACTATATTCTTCTTTTCTGATATCCGATCAATTCTCAGTCACCAGTAAATTACTAGTTCGCTAACTCTAAAAGTGGGAATAACGCCCCCTGCATTAGCTGTTTCCAGTGAAATGATTAGCCTAGATTAACAAGGAAACCTAAACCAACGGAATTTAAATAACCAACATTTCATGAGTATGAAAATTATGGCTTTCTTCATCTTTAGTTTTCTTGCTTCTGGTTTGAAATCGTTTCTTCATCATTCAGCTCTTGTTAATATTATATAACAAAAGATCATTTGCCTATTTTATATATTTTTCCTCTTTTATCATAACATCTTTATGAAAAACTCTAAAATTATTTCACCTTGATTATCTCATGGTTATTCCTAGTCAGAGAATGATGAAATGTCTCAAACTTAAAGCAAACCTCACTGGTCAAATTTGATTACACTTATGAAATGCTAGGAACCATAGTTGTGTGTGTGCATAGCACGAGTGTGTGCATACACAAGTTGACACAGAAAATTAACCATCACAAACATGGGCTCGACATTAGTTAAGTCCTGAGGTAGAGCTGAGATGTAGAATGCATGCTGGTCATGTGCCATGCCCAGGATTCTCACAGAAGTAGGAGGGAAAGGGGCAGAGGGGCAGAGGGAGGAAAAGAGGAGAAGAGGAAAAGAAGAGGAAGGAAAAGAAGGAGAAGGAGTAGAGGAAGAGTAAGGAAAAGAAGGGGGAAAATGAATTCTTATATGTATAGTGGAAAACAATAATGATATATAGTAAAGTATATAATATATAATAAATTATATAATATAAATGATTTTATAAATGAATTATATAATAAATATAAGTAAATATTTCTCCTTATTGATTATTTATCTTGTAATTTTTACCTTATTAAAATAAAAGTGGGCTTTCAAGAGGTTTTTTTTTTCCTGTTGTCTAGGAATAAGAAAAAAAGACTTCAATTTAAGGTCATCAAATTTAGCATCCAGGCTAAAACAGGAAAATTATCAAGTCACTTAAAGGTACAGACAAGAAGGACACCATTTTATAGAGGATAAATAAAAAATTAGAAGATTTCCCAAATGATTTAATCCAGATGCCATTTGTCTTTTTTAGTGCAGAAGAAAGTGACTTCATTCAGAAAAAAATAAGAAACATTGGATCTATAGTCAAGTCAAACAAGGTAGCCACTGTCAAAGTTACAAAACAACAATAGAAAAAGAGAAGAATCACTAGGTCATGTTATTAAACTTACCACAGGGGTAAGAAGTCACACAACTTGCAAACAAGAATCGAAGTCCAAGTCCTGACATACTCAAGTAAGCAGATATCACTAGTGGAATAGGAGTTGACTGGCACACTTGGGTTGGAATACAGTTGTGAAAGTTGTCAGGATCAAAATGGAATCACTTAAGTCAAACTCATAACATGCAGTCAGGAGGCTTTGTGTGTGTCCCTCACACACACATGCCTATGGCAAAAACTATTACAAGTGTTCTCAGAAATTCTCACACAGGCGTAAAGGCCACCAAAAGCTTATACAATGCAGTACTTCTCTTAGACACATACCTAGAGGGTTCCTGCTCAGCCCTGTTTCTGATCATAGTAGCCAGGTATAATCATTTCAAAATGCCTTATGTAACTTTCCTCTTCTTATCTTAACATATTTTGCCTTTCTTGACCTGCCTGAATATTCATATGACACATAACAACATGCACATTCCAGACTGCAGCCTTATGCTCATGCCTAAATGCTCTCACTATTTCTACATAAGGCCCTTTTTTCTGTTGGTATTTAGCTTGGCACAATGCACTAATATGAAATTTTTTATTGAAAGTGACATTACATTTGGGTTATATGGCACTTCTTTTTTTTTTTTTTTTTTTGCGAAACACAAATCTATTTACCCACTTTCCAAATACAAATGGCAGGAATAAGATACATTTTTATAATTGCTAGTCATAGTAATAAACATTTCTCAGTATCTGTTGGTACACATAGAACAAACTCTTCCTTGAGAATCAGGAAATATGAACAAGATGTACTGTCCTTTGAGAGACTGAGAATTGATCATTCCATGAATTTGCACTTTATTGCTTTCTCTGTGAGAACAACATTCTTTAGTTTACAGGGCCTTCAAAATTCTGATAGAGGGGAATTTTATTTTTATGAATGTTGAGAAATGTCATTGCTCTTATATTCTTATGGTCAGATTCCTGGTGATTATCTATCATAATTGCAGACAACAATCCCACATTGTGCCATTAACATTCTCAAATGTGTGAGTTAACAATAGAGTTTCATAAAATCTTGATAATTGTAGCAAAATGTGTGTCTTTTTAAAGCTAAGTGTTTAAAATCAAGGCAGACTGTAAGAGAAAAATGCATAACACTAATGAAACCTTGATGAATGTGGCCTTATGACTCCAGTGAAGACTGCAGACTAACCTATTAATGTAAAATTTTTAGAAATTTTATTCTAATCACATCTTTAAGTGTCATCCTTCTCAATTTCTATATGTTGTACATTTCAAGCACCACTGTTACCTATATTTCTTGAATTTGCTTATTCTTCATTTTTGAATTACAGTGTTCCAACCCAGGCGTATTTGCACTGCTGTTCAGAAGGAAGGGAACGTGAAAGCAAGAAAAGATAAAAGGAGAAAAATTTAAATCTTTCGTCCCTTTCAGTAACCAAATCAAGATTTTCTTTCTGAGTGAGGGAAAATGGCAGTACACTGTATGCATTTCTCTTAATTACAAATAATGTTCATTACTATACTCTCAAAGAAAACCTATTGCTGACAGAACCACACATGTCATCAAAATTTGTATTAGTCGGAACAAACAGAAAGGTAGGGGCTTACTTAAGGAATTGCATCATGCAATTCTGGAGGCTTGATAAATTCAAATTTTCGTAGGATTAGATCAGTAAGTTAAGGTCTGATGCCAGGCACAGTGTCTCATGCCTGTAATCCCAGCACTAGGGAGGCTGAGGCAGAAGGATTGTTGAGAGTTTGAGGCCCTCCTGGCCTACAAAGTGAGCTCAAGGCCACCCTCAACTGCAACTGTTCCATAAATAAATAAATAAATAAATAAATAAATAAATAATCCAGGGGAGGACTTTGCAAAATTCCTTCATATTCAGGGGAGAGCAAGTCTTTGCTCTTATGGGACCCCATTTCTTCTTGCCCAAAAGCCTGGTAAGTCTCCTTTCTGCTCAAGGCTTCAACTGATTTGATGAGGTCCACTCACATTAGACAGAAGTTTGTGGTTTACTCAAAATCCACTGATTAAAATGTTACCACCAGGCTGGGGATATAGCTCAGTGGAATAAGCGCTTGCCTAGCAAGTGCAGGGTCCTGAGTTCGATCCCCAGTACCGAAAAAAAAAAAAAAACATGCACCACTAAAATGTTACCACCTCCAAAACATAAAGCATCCCCAACTTTGTCTGACCAAACCCTTGGCCACCATGGGCCAGCTAAATTAACCCATGACATTTACTCTCATCAACATTAAGACATAAAAATCAGTTTCATCAATGAAGAAACAATAAAGAGTGAAATATTTTTATGTCAATGCAGAGCCACACACCCCTGCCTCCCCTCACCTTAGCTTGGTTACACCCGCATTGTATGTGGGGGATTCCAGAATGCACCTTCAACAAAACTATTTTTCTGAAAACTGGATACACACACATCACATACATTCTCCCAAACATACAAATATTGTTGAAATAAGAACACTTTTAAGCAGTACAGAGTAAATTATCAGTCCCTATGACAACCCTCAAATCTTACGATGTAGTCAGTGACGTCTCATAGGCGTGGTGTACCTCGTCCTTCATCTCCTAGGACAAGAGTATTTTATGTTGTTTTGTCTCCATCCTCTCTTAACGGGCTTGCCTTACTACTCAAATATGGAATACATTATGGCCAGTTATGTTAAACACTTTTCTTCTATGCAGTCATTTTTTCTCTTAAATGCTGATTCTTTGCATTTAGATGTATGGGTATTCAAAAGCAGTACATTTTAAATCATTTTAACAAGTTATATTGTATATAGTTGGATCAATCATCTCAAATGACAAGAACAATAGAACAATGGCTTCTTTGTGTAATTTACATTTGGATTTTCTGAGCTTTTTCAGTTCCCTAAGAACAGTCAGGAGAAGATGGTAATTATAAAGTGAAGATGGTGGATTTGGTGGTAATGGAGAAAAAGAGGGAGTAAAAAGCTGTTATTCGTGAGTCATGTAGAAACTATCAAATGTCATAATTCTGCTTGCATTCTACCACCTAAGAAAACGGTATATAAGTTTCAGGTCAACCACCTAAGTTTGCTATGCTTTCCCTGCCAAAAATCAGTGAGAAACTGACCGACAGCTCTGTTCCAGATGAAGAATGAATACCCTATAAGGAATAATGACACATGGAGACCTCGCTGTAGGTTCATCACTTACAACCCCAAAACCAGAAATCCAAAATTCTCCAACTGACAAAACTTTTGAACACTAATATGACACCATAAGTAGAAAATTCTAAGCAATAAAGCTTTGTTTCAGGCACAGTATTATTAAAAACACGGCATAACACTGCATTCAGGCTATGTGTATAATGTGTATATGAAATGTAACAGTGAGTTTGTGCTTAGAGTTTGATCCCATCCTGCAAGGTATCTCATTATCTATATGCAAACATTCTAACATTTGTCAAAAGCATGAATGAAGAAATTCAAAACATTTCAAGTCCCAAGCATTTGGCAAAACCTGTACGATGGTCCTCATCTTGTGCATGATTTTGCTAGCAGCAGTTTCAATTAACCACAGCCAATAGTGGCTGGAAAATATTAAATGGAAAATTCTAGAAGTAAATGATGTATAAGTTTTAATTTGGATGTTGTCTGAGAGCATGACAAAAGCTAACACCATCCTGCTACACCCTACTCAGGATGGCAATCACCCTTTTGTGCAGTCTGTGTGCCGCATCTCCTAGATGCTCCTTGATCAGTTACGGGTGCTGCCCATGAGCAGCTTGGCTTTCATAGTACTGCAGTACTGATTCTTAAGAAACGTTTGTTTTTGTCACAGCGGGCTCAACGCACGATTTGAATGTGCCAAAGAACAGGAATAAAATACTACCTTTAACTGAAAATGAACTGTGAAAAGAAAAAAAAATAAGGCACAGTGAGGCGGTGAAGATCTATAGTGAGAATGGATGGATATTCTAGCCATTATATAATGAAGAAAGAACAAGTTCATGCTAGTTTTCATGTCACTTTTCAAACTGCCAAAGTTACATCTACAGTAACTGCTTCATTATGGTGAGGACAACATTAAATGTGTAATATGTGCACCCATGTTTATAGCAGCACAATTTGTAATAGCTAAAATGTGGAAGCAACCCAAGTGCCCATCCACAGAAGACTGGATTAAAAAATTGTGGCATTTTTATACAATGGAATATTATTCAGCTATAAAGAAAGACAATTTTGGGAACTTTGTAGGCAAGTGGACAAAACTGGAGTCCATACTCATAAGTGAA